>VXAK01018582.1:224291-301894 GCA_013399435.1 Arenaria interpres
CTTCGGACTTCCTCTCCCCCCCCCACCCCGGTAAATACCCACCTGCTCCCGCTCCTCGTTACACTTCACACTTCTGGGCGCTCATCCGTTACTCACCGTCGGCTTCCCGCCCCCACAGACCGCCGCATCTCCCACCGGCCCCGTCCCACCGNGGAGACGGTGGCCTCCAGGCAGCGCTTTCTTCCCGGCCCGGCCGGGTAGCTGACAACGTCTCCATCCCCATCTCCGTCCCCGTCTCCTTCCCCAGGAGCAGCTCAGCTACGAGGAGAGGGAGTACGAGGGCGGGTGGTTCGCGGCGGTGGAGGTGGTGGGGAAGCCCTTCGACGAAGCCTCGAAGGAAGGGGTGATCAAGCTCCACAAGTACGTCGGAGGAACCAACGACAAGGGTGAGAGGCACTCCCTGTCCTTTGGGGCTTGGCAGATGTCTGTGCTTGACCGCCACTAGCAGAGGCTTGGTGAAAGCAGGATGGATGGATGGATGGATGGATGTGACAACATCATGGGCCCACCTGGCTTGCGGTGCCAGGCACTGGGGGTCTGTGATGGGGATGGCCCCTCGCTGGGAAAACTAAACTTGCCACAGGTTAAAGTGCGTCCAGCCAAGTCATGCTGAGTCCTCTCCAAACTCGTCACTGTTTCAGGGTAGAATTTCAAAAATGATGTGTTTAAGAAGGGGTGGGTTGCCTTGCAGTATAGCTTGGGATAACGTGCGGACAGGCACATGTATATCTATCCTATCTCCCTGTATGAGAGGTGGCTGATAAAATCCAGGGTATCTGGGGCACTTTGGTTCTTTGATACGCCCTTGTAGCCAGTGAAATAACTTTTATGACCTTGATATTTTATCATATACTCTAGCTATTTTTATTCATGAAAGGGTAATGAACAATGAGCTTCCTTTTTAATGGTTCTTCGTACTGTTTTATAATCATGCTTCCAGGTGATTGTTTCTAATTCTGAATTTACTAAAGTATGCACATTGGTAATCATCCATAGCAGGAGAAGACCACAAAGTGATTCTGAAGCATACATATTTGCTCTCACACCTTTCTTGGGCATCTGATAGGGGGACTTGCATAGTCTGTATGGGTATAGGAGCTGGATACAGAAGGAAATGGCATTTGCAGCAGCATGTTTTAGAAAGGTGATGATCACTGTTGCTGGAGGAGAACGGGTGCCTTCTATAATGTATGCCACAGAGACAGGTATTGTATCAAAGCAAAATGAATGAGAGAGATGGCTTGATCCCAACTGGTTCTGTGGCTGCCTGATCCTGAGGGTTGGAGATTCCCTACTGCTGAAAGAAGAGGGAAGGAAAATGCTCCTCAGTGCCATGCGGTATATCTTGGCAGTAACGAGTAGAAAAGAAGCATGCAGTTCCTGGAGTGGTGGATAACATGGACAGTCCTGCTGAAAGCCAGAACAGCTCTGAGTTTTGGGGCACTGGAACTTGTAGGATGTCTGGAGGCATTTGTAAGGGTTTAGGAGAAAGCTCCTGTCACCTAGTGTTGGCTGTGGGCTCACCACTAAGTGCAGATGATGACAATTTAAATATTGATGCAGATTTACATGTGCCACTGACCAACCCTGGAACTATAGACCCTGTTGTATTAGAGGTCATTTGTCAGAAGAGCAGAGTGTCTTAAGACCAGTAATAAGAACACATCCAGAGGATAAGGCACCCTTATCTCCCAGAGTCCTTGTGTAGTCAGTAGAGAGAGAAGTTTGGCCCAAGCAGAAGCCTCATGTTATGTTCTGCATGCCCCAGACGACCCCACTCTTGACTGACTATGCAAGAAGTTTAGTGTGAGTTTTCCTAAACTAAAATTAGCTTTTGTGAATCCACTGTTAATTTTGTGAGTTCCCGAGAACCTAGACTTCTTTAGTAATATCTCTGTGTCTCTTTCAGGGGCCGGAATGGGCATGACTGCTCCTGTCTCCATCACTGCTTTTCCTGCTGAAGATGGCTCCTTACAGCAGAAAGTTAAGGTCTCTCTGCGGATCCCAAGCCAGTTTCAAGCCAACCCTCCTTGTCCTAGCGATGAAAGCATTAAGATTGAAGAGAGACAGGGGATGACCATTTATTCCATGTAAGAAACGCATCCTGGGATTTCCAGCCCCAAGTGCTGAGGTCTCTAGTGTGCTCTGAAGAGCACTGTTGTTGGTTTTACCAGGTGACTTGCTGGACAATGGGTGCATGTGGTAGAAAGAGATGGAGGGGCCTTTCTAATCTAAAGACAGCTGTTTTATGGCATTTCTTATCATTTGCTATGCTGCACCCACTTGGAATATGGATTTTTTTTTTCACTGGGAAAACAAGTGGAGAGGTTAGCCCTGAAAGCCTTTTTGTTTTGCTTGGGGAGGTGAAGAGCAGGGGAGGGTGAATATGAAGGTCGTAAGTCATTCCTAGTATCTGAAAACCATTGTTTTCCCCACCTTCTGGGGCCAAGATGGTTCTTAGTCATCAAGAAGGTCATTTGGTGTGGTTTGCATCAAACAACAGGTGCCAGCTGAAGCCTGATTTAGATGGACTCATGCCAAAGTCCATCATGGAAACAGGCAGCCATTGCATTGCTTCAAATAGCCTTTGAATGTCTTCGGCTGTTGACTGGCAGACTGTACTCAAACTAGCATCACAATAGCAGTAAGCTCTTCACCCTGTTTTTAACCCCTTGGATATTCCCCTGCCTCCTTGCTTCAACTGTTTTGGCTGACTCTGAACTGTCCGGTTCCTCCCTGCCTGTGACTGCTCCCTGGCCTTTGCTGCGAGTGTGGGCTCCTTCTACAAGAACAGGCTGTTTTGTCTCAAACCTTGGCCCTGAGGCAGGGTGGTGAGGTGCAAGGCTGATGTGGAAACAGTTCCTGTTGGAGGGAGGTCAACATAAAACAGGCCAATTGCAGCCCACCCCTTTTAAATAGCAGTGTAGGCTGCAATTTCTAATATCGCTGTTCCCACTCCCTCTCCCTTTTCTTTGGGCTCACTAGAGTTTGGCTTCCCTTTGTGATGTGGCCTCCAGCAGATGGTTGTTCACGCAACTGTGAACATGGCTGTTGACAGCATTGGTGTAATGACTGTGGGCTGAGCAGACTTGGAGATAACCTTGTGCTCTTGGAAGCTGTTCCTCTGATATGGCATTGATTAAAAGGGCAGGGCCATTCTGCTAATGGATATACATGGATCTGTTTGGGTTGGAGTGTCTGTTTGGGGTATACCGATGGCTGACTGCACCCTGGCTGTGTGACCCTTGAGACATTATCTATCACAGACACAGTGTGCTGGTTCACAAAGAAGAGCACCTGCGCAAGTCCATGCTGGTTGGACCTGGATTGGAATGTGTGGCTAAATATATTGTGGCTATATATTCTCCCTCTCTTCCTTTCTGTGCTCTGCCAAGACTGCTCAGTACCTCTCTGGGTTTGGTTTCGTTGCAGACAGTTTGGTGGCTATGCCAACGAAGTGGATTACGTGAACTATGCGGCCAAGCTGAAGTCTGCTCTGGGGAGTGAAGCTGCCTACCGCAAGGATTTCTACTTCTGCAATGGTTATGACCCCCCTATGAAGCCTTATGGGCGACGCAATGAGGTCTGGTTTGTGAAAGAGTGAGCATCTGGCTTCCCGTGGTACTGGCTTGCACTGATAACCTCCCCATGCTACGTTCCTGTCCTCTTCAAAATAAACTAACAATTTAGCAGAGGCAGAAAATCATCATTTCCTCCCTTCACACCTCTGCCTTCGTCTTTTATCAACCAGCCATTTTAGAAGAACATTTCAGAGCCCTTTGATGATCCTGCTCCTTCATTCTGGACTAGGTCCTCAACAACACAGATTTTCGTGATCTCTTGGTGCCTTGCTTTGATCTCCCTCCTGCTCCCAGAGTTCAAAGCTGAGGCAGCCAAAAGTACTTAATTAGCAAGACAGGTGCCTGACAAGAGTTGCGTCCAAGTGCTGGCAGACTGTTAGTCTTACCTGAGCCAGGCAGGGGAACATGACGAAAGTGCATACAGGGACTTTTTTATCTTCTTGCACTTGCTACAGCTGTAAAATGCTGCTTTTATCTGTGCCATTCCAAAAGCAGTCTAAAGGGACATGGGCATCGCTATCAACACAGCTCAGTGAAAATAAGCATCCTTTACATTGACTCATACTGTCCAGGAGAGCAACGCTTTTGTCATCTGTCAGAGAAATGTCATTTAGAGGAAGATCCAGGTTTCTGTTTGCAGCTGTCCTCCTGCTTGAGGTGAGACGTTTTGGGGTGTGTTATGTCCTGATCTCAGCTAGCAGCTGGACAGTGTGATGTGGAGACCCCAAGATAATTTCCTCATTTTCCTGTTAGTTGTGTGTAACATTTCTCTAAAACTAGCCTACACAAAGGCCAAAACTGAAATGTATGTGGTAATCTAATTGAATTAGAGAAATACAGGCTGTGAAAAAAAAGCAGGTGCCAGTTACTTGTGATGTGAGGGTGCATTTGAAGAATGGTGAGCATCTAGTGGAATTACTGTAGATGCAGATCTTTAAAAAAAACCTCTCTTCTTAAATGTTGTTAGTTTCTGAAGGGCTACTCAGAGCAGCTGTCATCTTTAAAGGACGAGGAAAACCTGGCTGTTCTTGAAAACAGGGATTAACATCAGATAATGAGTAGCCTTTTGGAAACTTCATATACAATAGTAAGGGTGGGTCTTATTTTAGGAAAACCAGCAATGCTTAGCTGTTAGGCATCAAACTAGTGCTTAAGCCATCAGCTCTGCCAGGGAGGCAGCAGGATGGGAACACGCACACTATGCTACTGTGGGTGTCTGTGTAATTCATTACCACCACTAAAAGAAGCGTGCTCCTCTGATGCTTAAGTGCCTCTAAGTTCAGGCACTTTCCAAAAGCTATTTTTCCACTGGAGCTGAAGGACATTTGTCAGATGGCATCTCAAGTTCTCTCCAGTCAAACTGTTTGACATGTGCCTGCTTTCTGAGAACTAATCTCAGCAGTAAAAGGAGAAAATGTGAGGTTCTGATGTGCTTTCCTTTTCTCTCTTGCTCAGCCATGTAAGAGCTTTACTGTAGACCTCACGAGAGAGTCTGAATCACCTGTGTGCAAGAGCAGCTAGTCAGGATGGGTAAAAAGCAAATTATCAGGGGAGAAGGAATCAGAAGGGAAATCGAGGCAGACTGAGAGTTAGGCTTTTGAAGGACTTTTGTAAGGAGCAAAGGCCCTTCTAAGGCCAACCAGAGGGACCTATTCAAGTCCCAGATCTTTTTTACCTGCATGGGGAGGAATGGAGGAGCACAGTGCTGCCCAGTTTATACATTCCCGGGTTCATTTTGAAACTCACGTGTAGACTGTGGATACAATCCTTTCTGCCAAACGGTGATGAATGTCATTCAGTGATCAAAATCTTGAAATTACTCAAAATTTCTCCTGTGAAATCTCAGTTGTTAGGAAGATCAATAATAAACCTGGTATGAACAGAGCTGCATGTCTCAGCAGCATGATTTTTTTCATAACACATATAACAGCCTTTCTGAACAGAGGGCAGGAGCTTCTGACCCACCAGTGAGAGTAATTGCATCTGTAGGCTCTGCTTGTGCAGCCCTGCCACTGGCCTTTTGCATGCAGTCGGTAGGGTACAGTTTCATAAGCAGTGTAAACTGATACCAAAAGCTTATGTGAACCGAATTGCCTTTTCTGTACAAGCAAAGATGCCTGTGTTCTGTCTGCATTTTCTAGATTTTTTTTTAAATAAATAAAAAAATAATAATATTTTGATTTACAATTTTTGTGGTGGTCATTGACTTTGTGTGCTCAGTGGGAGTTGTTGATTTGAAAGACTCGAGGTTGCCAGTTTATCTGTTTGGGGTACTAATCATGTCACAGCATCCATAAATACTCATAACGCTTTTTCAAAGAAATTGCTATTTTAGGTATCCTGGTGTGGCCCTGCATTATTTGGCTGTGCGAGATGGGAGCTGATGGAGTAATCTCATTTTTCATTGATTTTAGCACTTTGTCTGATATATTTCTGTTAATGTAGAAACTAGGGGGCCTGCTCACCTGAGGAAAATAGTGTGTTCAGTTGTGTATTCCTGTGTGTGGGTTCACAGACAGTGTTCAGGCAAATATTCATGACTGATTTTTAACACAACCTACTATCTGGAAATGTTAGATATATTGTCATACTGAGGTCCATCTAGCTCAGTGCCCTGCTGCCAGTAATTGGCAGTAGGGGACACCTGAGGTAGATACAGGATCAGTGCACCTGTGTGCTGGTATCTCCTCTAAATATTCCTGTCTTTAGTACAGTGTGGCTTACGGATTTTTGTTATTGCACCTGGTAGACCCAGACAGACTTTACCCGATGCATTTTTCCAGTTGCTTTTTAGATGAGGGAAGCTTACTATCCATGGTACCCTTTCATCCTATGGCAAGGGGTTCCTTGTATGTGGAAGGGCAGAAATACTTTTTGGCTGAAGGTTTCCAGCAGGTTGTCTCTCTGCTTCGTAGACAGCCAGATCGGCCAGCTTTTTCATGTGCCTCTGTCACTGGGAATGCAGGTTTGTTTGGACAGCCAGATCCGACGTTGACTTCAGAGGTTTCCAACCACCCGTTTGTGTCAGGGCCAGGAGTCAGAAGCGCGCTCTGGATTTTGACCCGAGGCCACATCTTCACAGCCACTCCATTATGCACAATTTACTCCTGAATTCATGTTTAAAAAAAAAATCAAAACTTTTTCTCTGCCCTCTCCAGTGTTTGTTTTCCGAGGGATAATAGTGCAGCCACCTCCATGGTTGCCTGTTCTACCTACTGGGATGAATGGGCTCAGGGCGGGTAACAGGCTGGGGAATTATCTCTGCCTTCCAGAGACCAGAGTGGCCTTGCGGCTAATTAGCGGCTAGGCAGGTCCCTCCCAGCATGGTGTGGAGCAGCGGTGTGATGGCGATAGGGCCAGCCACAGGAAGGGCCACATTTAAACAGAGCTAAATACAAAAGCATAATCTTGATGGGAATTATACGCATGCCATGTAGCTTTAGCCATACTGGATATACCAGCTTCCTGAGCTGCCCCACTTGTTAGTAACGTAATCTGTGACAGTCTTCCTGCTGACCTCAACAGTGGCAAGTCATATATATTTATATATCAGTACACATGTACCTTTATAAATATGTGTATGTGTACGTGTGTATGTACACGTGTATGTATATATGTAGTGTATGTGTAGGGTCCTCCAGACCCCCAGCTTTTATCTATTGGTTGGCTTCTGCCGTCACAGAATAACTTGCTAATGCAAACACAGCCACAGGGCGAACATTTTCAGACTGAGGTTTTAAGTCTGCTAGAATGAGAGCTTTGTTAGCTTCGGAAAGAAATGCTTTCTTTTGTAGACACATGCCTAAATATATGTAACACTGCATTAAGAAGACGACAGCCTTTATAAAAGAGCTAATTGGTTAAGTTGTCTGTATAAATCTGGCCAGACTTATAATACTCTAGTGACTTTGAGGGGATGGGTGATTTATGGTGAACGGGGAAGTAACATCATTATTTCCCCATTTTCATCAATCACCCATGGCAAAGGGTGCGTGAGCAGCTATTGTGCTTGTGGTAGCAAATTTTCAGCTTTGCAAGGCTGCCCGAAGGCGATGGGACAGGGGAAGAAGATGGTGGCTTGTAGCTCACATCGTCCCTCCTGCGGTAATTACAGTAATACCTCTTTTGCAATAGCATTCTGAGCAGCGACTCTCTTTCTTCTGTGACAGCATTTCAGCCACACTGAGCTAAAAAAGAAATGCATCTCTTTTAACAGGACCATAAGTAGCTTTGGATGTATAACGCCTCTATAAAACTGCTTGGCAACATGATTTATTGGAGCAGGATCAGTGGTAAAAGTGACTTCTCTGACAGTAATGGATGAAACACTTCCAGTGTAGCTACTCTGTCTCTGCTTGGTGCCTATGCCAACAGCAGGCTGGTTTTGTCAGCTCATTCATAATCTCTGCTTTGCTCTCAGCAGAATCTGTTGCACAAAACGGGTTTCAGCCACGCCGGATGCTTTTTTTCTAGTCCTCTGTGGGAGCTGCTGCGGAAGGTGGGTCAGACCAAATGCTACTTGATTCCTAACGTGCTGTCTATCGAATTCCACATCCAGAGCCCATGCCTAGATGAGAGTTGGGTGCGTTCTGTGCCTGTACCCCTCACTGCTGCCCACCCCCCAGTTTCTGTGAGGAGAAACTTGAGTGAATGAGGTGGAAGGAGCCATGCTGTTCTTAGACTGAGTGTGAGGTCTGGCTGATCAGCAGCGCGAGGTCCCTGGGCAGCCTCAGACATACCTTCTGTGCAGTCCCGGTGAGAAGACTGGGTTGAGGAGCCTGAATTTTAGGTGCAAATTTTTCAAAAGTATACCGGAAACCACATCCTGAAAGATACCACTGGGATTTAGGTGTTTAAATGTCTTTGAGGGTCTGGCTTCCCATGCCTATGGATCAACTCACTGCCATGTATCAAACACAGGATCAAGCCAGTGGCTTCTGTTTTATATCCCCTGCAGCCTGGCCTGCAGCACGGACTTGGAAGTGCCATGGCCCTTCTCCTCCTCTGTGATCTCACAGACAGATGCAGCTGGACATCATAAGCTGTGAGCTTCTCACCACCTTGCTTGCTTTGTGGGACCAAGAAGCAGAAGAGATTCTATGAGGCCATCAAGAGGCAGTGGGTATGCAGAAGCAGTTGATCAGCCACGTGCTGCAGCGCCCTGATCTGCGTCCTGACTCAGGTGACACGTGGCATCGTGTGTGCAGTGTGAGATTGGCAGTGTGACCTGACACTAGGTCTCCCTGTGGTGGGACGGCAGAGGTATGTGGGCTGCTGTACCACCCACTCTGAGCTTGGAAGCGAAGTGGGTTTGGGTCTGAGGTGTGTGTTGGGGAAGTGTCTTCTTCAGCACATACTTCTGTTATCCCAAGAGAAAACAGAGAAGCATTGCCATGGCAACTATTCTCCCATGAGTGTTTTTCTAGAGTTTTCCAATCTCGTTCAATTTTTTTTATATCCCTAGTGTTTAATTTAAGGCCTTTCCTAATTGGAGTCCAAAAAAGCAATTGAAACGTCTTCTGCCATTAGACAACAAGTACATTCACCTTCCCACACGACTGATGAAATACAAGATCAACAGAACTGAATGTTGCTGTGAATAAGAGAGGAGAGGATCTGAGATTTGAAATGTATCGCACTTAGACAAATGAAACAAATGAAACCTTTTACCCAAAGCAAAGCATTACAATAAAAGGTAGTGTACATATGACAATTTTGGGCACACTTTCCTGCTGGCAGATCTTTCTAGCTGTTTAATCACTGATTGCAGAGTTTCTCAATCCTCTTTATGACTCAGCTTTGCAAGGGAACATCTTTCCAAATCAACATGTGCTGGCCCATGGAAATCTCTTTCATGAGCTGTAGTGTTATTTAGCCAGAGTACTTTGAAGGGGTTGGCTACTGCAGTGGTGTTTATTTGGGGAAATTAAGTTAATGTAAAACCATGGCTCTCATTCTCCAATTCCTTGCTTCCACCACATACCATGTGGGGGAAACCCAAGCTAAAGGGGGAGGAAAAATCCTGTGGAGACGTAGGAAGGAGAAAGTTGATGCCCTGGTTGTGCTGTCTCAGGGGAGGGATGGTGCGAGGGTGGGTCAGTTGGACATAGTGCCTTGGGTGCCCCATAACTCATGTGCTGGCCCTTTGCCTTGGCAAATGTTGGTGGGGAGAGAGGGAGAGAGCCAAACTCTTTCCAATAAGGGTTTATGCTGTGATGGCTGCAGTACAGTTAAACATAGAACAGGAACCAGAGGTGCCTCCCAGCTTCTCCTACCTTGAACCAGACCCTGTCTCCTCCCTACACCAGGGCCCAGGGAACAGGGAACACAGATCTCCCTGGAAATCCCAAGCACGACTCTGCTCCCGCTGTGTTTGCCATCTTCTTTGTGCAAGACTTTGGTATAGGCCTTCATGGAGAGCAATGCTCTTTCTCTGAGGATATTCTCAGCACCGCTTCCCAGGAGGGGTGAGATCCTGAGCCACCAGAGCAGCTGAGACTGCTCTGAGCTCCCCTCCCTGCCCCAGGGAAGGGAAAAACAGAAACACCGATTTTATGAGATACTCCATCTTGGAAACCTGGCCTAAAACACCCTCCAGCTGGGGACCTGCCCAGCCGATTTCAAAATGACGAAGGCAGTCCTGCAGGTTTTGGAGTGCTCGCTTATCTGATTGGGAAAACAGGATCTGGAGCAAATAGAGCTGGAAAAAACAGGTATAGTTCCAGGCATACGGGGTGCCCAGGGGTGGTTTTGTTCCTCCCAGGTGTTGGTCTGACCATGTGTTGACCCCTGTGTAGCTTCACACCTCACCTCTCCCTGAGCATGGCAGTGCCCTGCTCCCCACTTTGCTCCTCAGGTGCACGCTCCAGGCACGGTCGGTATCAGATTTTTAATGGTTGCACAGGAGATCTCTCTGTACCCAGGAATGAAGGCCAGATCTTGAACCAGGGGAGTCGTTCACCTGGAGACAGCTCTCCACAGAGCTGCTTTGTTAGCAGGCAGCAGGAGTTCATTTATTTTACATTGGGATGGTGCTATTTCTGAACAAGAGAGAAAAAAGAAAGTTTTTTTCTCTAGCATATGATTTAGTTTTTGGCTTTTAAAAATCTGTTTATTTTGAACGGGAGCCCAGGATGCACAGAATGTAGCAAAAATTGCATAGATGAAGACAGCAATTTTTGTTTTACCTTTCAAGTTACTCCCAGTCCTGATGCTAAGGCAGTAGCACTTGAAAAGGTTTTGGATGTTTTCCCTTCCTGTGGAAATAAATATGTGAAAATAATGAACCCGAAGAAACACTAGAGGCAGCTGCTTCCAGATAACTCTGTTAAAAGCAACAATATATGACCAGGCAGACTAGGGAGAGGAGGAGACTGTCCTTGGAGCTGCCACCCAGCCAGAGAGTTTCCTGGTGACTGCTGCTCCCTGTCCTGGGACACGCACCAAGGGGATGAACAGGAGCTCCCCAGACAGTTCTGATGCAAAGATAAGCACAATTGTTTTCCAAAATGTCTGATCCCATAATCTGTGAATACATTCATCATAAATAGCCATTGCATAGCCCACTGTTATGACAAACTCTTCTGGAATGATGCCAGTTCCAGAATTATGACAAGCTAAAAATGATGTCTATTCCCATGGCTATAGACAGAGAGCTGCTACTCAGCAACAAACGTACCACCAAGTGCCATAAAAATAGCCCCTCTGGAATTATTCGGTGTTTGAGAGTTGTCATTTCACAGGGGTAAAAATGGATCCATTTTCTCACAAATTATGCATAATACGTATTCACAGCTTTATAAATAGCATTTATAAAATTATGTGTATAATTTTATCTTCAATTGATGCTGAGCAAACAGACAAAACAATCAACAAGAATAAGCACACAAGTTTTGTTCTGAAGAGAAATCTTAGTTGCTGGTAACACCTCAGAAAACTATAAGACTTTTGCCTCAGAACTGCAGATGTCAAAAGAGACCTTCCTTCCCCCCTCCCCTCCCTTCTTTTCTTTCTTTAAGACAGCTTTAGGGAAAAAAAGTCGAAATTACTGCCATCATGGCAAATGTGATTACTTGAAGCCAAAGAAGCAGTCCAGGCCGGAGTTGTCACCCCATTCCATAGCTTTAGTTATTCTATAGGAGAGAGGTTTCCAAATGCAGAGTTGTGTATCACTTGGGGTCCCAGCTCTTGTAAGTGGAGTCACAAATGTGATGGAAATTCACTTTGCTGAAATGGGGCTCCGAGCCAGAATCAGGGTCAGTAGTTGGGACATAACTTGTATTGGCTCTTAAAGGAGCATTTGAAGACCATGCTCTTTGGCGTCCTCTCTTTTTATTCTGCTTCCTTTCATCTCACTTGCCTTCGCAGCACTGATCAGGGCACAAGACATTTGTACTAGTGTGTGAGGAAGGTGAGGTCTCATTGGAGGATCCCAGACATCCTTCCTTTCCCACTTATTGGCTCTGCTGAAAGGGAGCAGATACAAATGTGAAGGCTTTATGGCTGCCCTGCCCCAGGCTTTCCTGTCTGCCCTCTCCCCTCTGGAGCCTGGCTTCAGGCTGAGGGTCCTTCTTATCTCTAAATGTGCTCAGTCACATCACGTACTGGCCAAAGTCTCCGGGAAGGGTAGGAGCTAGGGTTTGGGAAGGTGATATCTGGGGAAAAAAATATTGCAATGTTGAGCGATAATACAGCAGAACTCAATATGAGGTCATACAGGAGATGATAATGATTTTGTTTGAGAACAGAACTGATTTTATTCACTCACACTTGCATATCCATGCCCATAAGCAGCCAGATGCCAGCATCCAAGTGGTAGTTTACTCTCGGTCGGGTGGCCAGAGCTATCACTGATAGTCCCGGTTGGGGACGACCCTCCAGAGGAGTGACCCGTGGCTTGCTGGGAAGTGCAAGGTGGAGAACTGGATGCGTGTGCTGGAGGATTTCACCCCCATACAACATCAAGGCTCAGAGCTGTGTTTGTGGAGTCTCAGTATACAGTGCATGAGCAGACACAGTTGTCCTGTCGTGACCAGAGGGGATGAGGCAGTTTAAAAGCAGGATTTAGTGACCGAGAGAGGAGAATAAAATGGGCTTCCCGAAACAGTGCAACAGCACAAGACAGCAACTTCATCGAAACTCTGAGACCATTTAAAATGTAATGCTTTTCCTTAGAAATCAGCACTTAAAACATCCTTTTAATGAAATATGACATTTTTCTTTGAAAAAAAATCCTAGAATAACACATTAAAAAAAAAAAGGTTTTTTCATATGAATTCACAGAAGTCAATAAATATTTTGTGGGGAAAATTATATCCCTGTTACCATTTTACTGAAATTATCAGATGGTTTCGAGGAGAACTTTCCAATAGCACTGGAGTTCAGACTTCTACTTCTTGAGGGGTCAGGGAGGTCTTGGTCAGAGAATCAAGGGATAGACAAAAAAGTAAGAACTGTGCTTTGATGTTTTCCCACCTCTTGCTAGAGCAAGAAATATTGCCTGTTAATGTGATAAAAAGGAGTGAGGCTAGCAGGGGATTTATGCCCTCCTGGAGACATGGTGTGCTAGCTCTCCTCTGAGTTCTCTCATGCTATTTCCATGGCAACTCCATATAATGATAACTCCCACTGATTTTCTTCTTTTATCTGTTATTTTGGTCCCAGATAGTGATGGAGCTGAGGCATACATTTCTTTCACACCATTTGATGCCCATCGACAGCCAAAAGTAAATAATGTCCTCATTCTTCAGACCTTTAGGAAGCACAGTTAGTTCACAGCGCTTTTGGGAATTCACCTGCAGAGCCGGACAGAGCTGAGACAGGGCAAACAGCGCTACAGATGTTCAGAAGAAGCTGCAAAGGGTGAATGCTCACTGTTAGTACAAGATGACAGGATTACACCCCACTCCTGCCTTTCTCTTCCCCTTGGCCAGGGTACCAGCTGGAGGCTAAGAAGGAGGCCATGGTGCAATGGGAGGATGGATGGTTTGGGTGCAGAGAGCTGCATCTCAGCTGTCCTGCCCACAGAGACAGGAGGTCATTCTGCCTGACTGGGAGATACTCCCATCCCCCTGCTGTCTGTTCATGATTGCAGATCTTGTCCAGCTCACGAGGCAAGGATCAGGAACTTCTCCCAGGTTGAGCTGCAGCCAGAGAAATGCTTGACCAAGTGCCTCTAACCCATGACTTCCTCCCTCTTATGAAATCTCTTCAGCAAGCTGCTCCTGGCTGATTTTACAAAGCAGAAGTGGTAGGCATACAGCTTGTTCTGGGAAACCTGTCCTTGCTTCATTTAACTAATAGGACAGGGCAGGGCAAACCGTCAGGGCTGGGGCAGAGAGTCCATGACAGCCCGGAGTCCAGCTGCCAGCATGGGCTGCACCCAGCTTTTGTGCTTGGGCTGCAATTCAGTCAGTGCCAGGGAGGACAGGACTGTTTGAATGTGAAGACCTATCTCAAGCATCCTTTTACTTTGTATCATGAGAGCATCCAGGAGTTTTGGCTCTCCTCATTTCTTCTTACAGAGATTCCTATTTAAGAAAGTGATCAGTGCCAGGTGAGAGGGCATCATCCTTCAGGAAGGGACCTTAAACCCCAGTAATGCTGCTGCTCAGAAGAGCTGTCCTACTCTGTTTAGTCCTCTCTGTCCTGTAGACCAGCTGTTGGTGAGAGCTTTGCTGGGGTTTGGGCTTTTTTAATGGATGGAGAGGCTAATTATGCAAGAAGCTATTCGATTCTCTGCATGCAGAGAGATTTTCAAGGATGGGAGCAGGACAAGGATCAATGCCCCTCTGCTGTGAGAGTGGTCAGAACAACTGCGTGAAGCGGTGGGGAAAATGGCACTGCACCCACAGGGACCATGTCCCATGGCTGAAGTCCCTTCAGATTTGTGTTGCCCACTACCCTGGAGGTGTGAGCCAAAAGGGAGCATACAATCTCCCTGCTCGGCTTTCCACTACCCCACTGGGTCCCTCTTCCTTCCAAACGTACGAAGAGATCAGGACAGTTTCAGGTCTGAGCTATGTCACTGCTTAGCTTCACCTTAGCTTCCTCAACTCCCAGTGACAAGAGTTAATCCTAAGGAAAATGGAAAAGGAGCCGAAAGCTCAGTGCTGTGATTAGCCCCTGCTCCCCGGTTAGACAATGTACTTGCTGGTTGGGACTGGTGTCCATCACTGCTGGGATAATGATGAGCTACTGGCTCAGCCATGGGCCCAGCCTGTGCGTGTGTGAGATGATGTGTGTTTGCTGGAGCTGGTGTGGCTCAGCCTCTGGCTCCCCTGCAGTCACCTCTGAGTCAAGTCAGGGGACTGCAGACACGTGATTATCCAGACACCACCTCCATTAACAGGGAGAGGAAGGAGGGCTTAGTAGAATGAGTCTTTGCCTGGAAGCAGCCCAGATTTGGATCTCTCCTGTGTAACACAGAACAACTCATCTGGGTGTGTGGATGAGCAGCCACCTAGGCATGGTGGAAATACGCTCTTGACCTTGTGCCCTGGATGTAGGGAACAGCATTTCCCCATCATGCTGGCATGATGAAAGGATAAGCATGTGAAAATCTCCTGTTAGACTATCAACAATTCAATAGAGACATCAAATACACAATAGGAGCATTACTAAATGCCAGATCTGAGGTCACCAATACAAATTCAAGCCCAGCGCCTTGTCCACGTGTATTATGATGATCCTGTCTATCACAAACAATTCCCCATCCCCCAGGATAGAATTGGCATTGAGGCAGTGGGGTTAAACACAGCAACAAATCTCTGCTAAGAAGGTGGCTACAAAGGCAGGTTTCTAAACTGCTTGTATAAAATGTCTCCAAAGTTCATGTTTTTTTATTTCTTAGGATGTTGCTAAGACACATATGCTCATAAAAATGATTCTTTCCAGCCTTAGACATACAGATGCCTCTAAAGTGAGAACTAAAGCCAAAGAAACTTTTGTCATTGATTTTACCAGCAAGAATTTAACTTTTTTTTGTCCCAGATTCTCACTTCAAATATGCCATCATGCTTCTATTAATTTCAATGTGAGCATTGTATGCACAGTTGGAGGCAGAGCATGCCCCAAAAGCTGATTACATTTGAAGACTGCGCTGTGAAAGAGAAATCAAGCGAGACGCTATCAAGGGTTTCATCTCTTTGGAATCCTATAAAGGAGCATACAGCTTCTTTCAGCATTTCCCCATTCATTCTATATAGACTAAGTTGGTTCCACTTTTGGAGATTACCACCAGACAATAAAGACAAATGATATTAAAAAAAAAGGCAAGTTGCATAATGAAACTGGCAGAGAGAGGACCTTCCTCTCTTCCCACCCCACTCGTCTCCAGGATTTGGAAAGAATGCCTTGTAGCTGGAGCCAGGGCCGGACACCTTGATAAATTTGGCTTTGGGACTCCTCCTGTCGGATGAAAAATGTGATGGTCACAAAGACACAAAGGACTGATCTGCTGTGAACTCACTTGAGCAGTATGAATAGGTAAAAAATCATTTGTGATCTGTCTTCTTGCAATGTGGGTAACTCAGCTGAAACGGGACTGTGTGTCCACGGTGGATGCAGATCCCGCAGTGCTCCTGCCTGGCTACTGAACATCTCGAGGTCACTGTGAAACAGACGCAGTTCCAAATTTCAGGTCCTCACACAGGCCAGGTTTTAGCCCATATTTCATGGAATACACTAAAGCAGATTGGGTGGCAGAGATGGTCTCCTCCTAGGCGAGGAGCAGGAAGGGTGACACTAGCACCGTGATACTGCAGGAGGTGCACGGGCAAGATCCTAGGTCATTCAGATAAAAAGGATAATAACTAAAGGATAATTAAAAAAAAAGGATAATAACTGGCCCACAGTCCTTCCTGCAGCCTAGCAGCAGCCTGTGCCATGGAGAACTGAGCACACCAGACTCCTGTCTCACAATCCAATAGCTTGTTATGCTGCCAGAAACTCACAGATAGGTGTGTTGTGCTGGAAAAAAATTATGGTTTTATCTTGTGTGTAGACCACCCAGTAGAACCAGGTAGATGAGCTCATACACTTTTCTACGCTTTCCGCTTCAAACCAGCACACACATCCCTGCATCAGTCACTACATCTCCTTGAGAGCTGACTTGTGCTTAAGAGCTGGGCATTTAATCTGGGCTCTTCAAAGGTCTTATCTCACACAAATAATTTGCCATTTTAAACCCAAAAGTCCGGATGTAGCGAGGGGAACCACAACACAGCTTCGAATATGGTGATAGGTAAGGAGAAGAAGAGACACAGACAGGTCATGTTATCTACCTGCAGCTCCTTGCAATGTTATCTGCCTGCTTCTCTATGTGATAAAACTGTCCTGCGTGTGCCACCAGCTCTGCCATGATGGGGGACCTCCTGTCCTGCTGACCAGCAATCACAGCTAGGCAGGCCCAGGAGCTTGGTGGCCTCCCTTTGGGAATCTGAACAGGATGGGGAGCGGAGCTGGTAAGCCATAGCCTGCCTGGACAGACAGGCTGCCAGAATTGTGCTTGCCCATTTGCTGCCATGCCCTAATGACTGTCCATCTCCCATGACCTCATAAGGCACCAGGAGTCTGGGGCCCAGGGTCTGGGGACTGGCTGGACCTCCTTGCCCACAGACACCTCACCAGAGCTGGGCAGGAAGCCCTCCAGGCAGTCGTTCCTCTCCAGCAGCTGAAGATTAGCCAGTCAGGAAGAGGTTAGTTGAAATCAAACCAAACTGTGCCTAAAATAAAATGAGTTCAGAGACAAGCTTTTTGTATCGTTGCATAAAACAAGCTGAACGTCACAGCGGAAAAGCTTCCCTTTTCAGCTGGAAAGTTGTTTGGTTTTTTTTCTTTCTTTCCTTTTTTTTTTTTTTATTGGAACATGCTGAGTCAAATAAATCATTTCACGGTAGCAAAATTGCAAATTTTACCAAAGTTCAATTAAAAGCCATGAAATAACTTTTTTTTCTTTTTTTTTTTTTTTAAATGATTTTAATATTAAAGCTTTAATTAGAAACGGACTTTTTCGTCTGTAACTACAACAAGGGGCCCAGCGCGTTTTGCTTCAACCCCAGGGAGGTGGAGACGCCCCAACCTGCAGCTGGAGCGGCGCCCCCCGCCCCGGTCCCGTCCCTCTCCCTTCCCCCTCNGGGCGCCACCTGGCGGCTGCTGGCGGAACGGCAGGAGGAGCCCGGCGCCGGCGGATTTCCAAACCCCCCCACCCGGCAGTGCTGCCGCCTCTTCTCCTCGCCCCGGCTTTCTTGGCGTTGCCTCCGCTTCCTAAAACCTAAAACCAGCCTCCTGCCTGATTTTTGAGGGGGTTGCTTTCACTCATGCCAGAATTCATAGAATCATAGGATGGTTTGGGTTGGAAGGGACCTTAAAGATCACTGAGTTCCAACCTCCCTGCGATGGCCGTGGATGCCTCCTTCTAGACAGGTCGCTCAAAGCCCCATCCAACCTGGGCTTGAACACTTCCAGGGGTGGGGCATCCACAACTTCTCTGGGCAACATGTTCCAGTGTCTCACCACTCTCACAGTAAAGAATTTCTTCCTAATCCCCAATCTAAATCTACCCTCTTTCTGTTTAAAGCTGTTACCTCTTGTCCTATCACTACATGTCTCTGCAAAAAGTCCTTCTCTAGCTTTCTTGTAGGCCCTCTTCAGATGCTGGAAGGCTGCTATGAGATGTCCCTGGAGCTTTCTCTTCTCCAGGCTGAACCACCCCAACTCTCTCAGCCTGTCTTCATAAGAGAGGTGCTCCAGCCCTTTGATCATCTTTCTGGTCCTCCTCTGGACATGCTCCAACAGGTCCATCTCTTTCTTGTGCTGAGGATTCCAGAGCTGGATGTAGTACAGTGAGATGTGTCCCACTGGTCTGGGGACCACTATGGGTTCCAGGCAGATGCTGAAAGCATCCTGGACACTGCATGCCTCATTGCTCCCTCGGGACCAACCTCAGGTATCTGGGTTAGGGGCTGAGGGTTGCAGCAGGCTCCTTCCAGGCAAATAAGCAGTGAAAGAGGGCAGTTTGGCACTGCTAAAATCAGAGTGCCTGCAGGAACAGCCTGTCTCTTTAATTATAGAGGGGTCCTGGGATGGCTAAGTGACACTGAGCAACACTGAGGTGCCTAATTTCTGAGGTTCAAACATGTATTTGTTGAGTCTGGCAAAACGAGTAAAGAGCTGATTTGCAGGAAAACATGCTTGCTTAGAATACCGAACAAGGATCAGCATCAGAGTCAAGGCTGTTACCCATGTCCCTTTCTCCCCATAACTATAGATCTCACCCAAATTTTTCAGCACTTCTTCACACTCTTGCTCCAGCATTTGAGCCTCACTGCAGACCATTTTGGGGGGGGCCAGGATGGGGAACAGCAGACAGATATGTTGGAGACATGACATTCTACTTCAGCTCTTGACTAATTCATTGGAGATGAATTTTGTAAGCCACAGCCTTTGCTTTCTCCTCAAATGCACCTTTCACAGGTTTGATGGGAGAAACTCCTCATCCAGGTGGAGACCTAGCTGACTCTGGAGATAGATGCAGATAAGATCAGCCTGGCCAGCCGGCAGGGCAGCTCCTGCTCCACTCCTGGCACTTCAGAAAACCTTTTGCAGAAAATGGCACTCATATCCAGCACAGTGCTTCACTCGTCACCATAGCAAAGGCAAAGCAAACACCAGTTTCCCTAGAAACTGCGGGTGGCCGGGCATGTTGACTTTAAGGGAGGGAGAGGATCCCACAGAGAACAGTCCTGGGTGCAGAAGGGTGAGTGTGCTGCAGGTAGGGAGAGGGGACAGGACAAGTCCCAGGCACACACTCCCCTGCCCTGGAGTGGGGCAGGGACCCTTAGGAGAGACTCTCCCCTGGGGCAGAGTGGGCCCAGTATTTGTGGTTGAGTGTCCCAGTAAGAGCATAGATTCATTGAGCGCAGCTGGTCACCAACCACAGCCTGTGTGGAGTGATGCAGACCAGCTGGTACCTAAGGGCTGGGCTTGCCCCCACAGAGGGGCACCTTCAGTTCTCATTCAGAGCCCCCAGAAAGCAGGCAAGTGCTGACAGGGGGGCTTGGAGTTTCTTCCTCAGGGGTCCCTGCTGGGAAAGGCAGCTCGTTAGTGGCCTGAGCCTGAGCTCCTGCCAGAAACCACCTGCCTTAGAGACAGAACCTCAGAACTGTTTGGTCCTTTCTATTTGAAACCACGCAAGCTCCCCCAGGGCAAAGAAAGCAACTGGTCTGGGGAAAATGGACCTGAAGAAGGCATTGTCCAGTGATGCATGCTCATGGCAGTGTACACCAACCACATACCAGGCTGCATGAGTAAGGGTGAAGTCAGCAAGGTGAGGGAAGTGGTTATTCCTCTTTATTTAGCACTTGTGAGGCTGTATCTGGAGTACTGTGACTAGTTCCAGTCTCCCACTGCAACAGAGCTTGGTTAAGTGGAACAGGTCTCGCAGGGGAGGCCACTGAGACAGTTGAGGTCTGCTTGGAGTGTGTCAGTAGGAGAGACTGAGGGACCTGCTCAGCCATGAGAAGAAAGGCTAAGGGGGAATCTAAGGGATGCTATACAGAAGGTGGGACCGGGCGTTTTTAGAGGTGCACAGCGAAAGGACAAGGAGTGACAGACAAGTTGCAACAAGGGAAATTCTGATTAGACATAAGTTTAAAAAAAAAATCCCAACAAGGGTGATCAGACACCAGCACAACAGCCCCAAGAAGCTGTGGGATCTCCACCTTTGGAGACATTCAAAGCTTACCCGGACAAAGCCCTGACAACCCGGTCTCGTTCTGAGGTGAGCCCTGTTCAGGGGGCTCTCCAGAAGTCCCATCTGACTGAAAACTTTGTGTGACTGATTCCCCTAAACCTACTAAAATGTAGGAAAGAGCTGGAAATTAGGAGGAGCCCTGTGGCTTCTCAGAACCACCAGCTCCCTGCATATGTGGGAGCTTATGCTTTGAAGGGAGCTTGGGGAGAATAAAACAAGAGGCACCCTATGTGTTGTGCACTGTCCTGGTTTTAGCTGGGATAGTGGTACTTTTCCTCCTAGTATCTGCTGTGTTTTGGATTTAGTATGAGAATAATGTTGATAGCACATATTGTTTTAGTTGCTGCTAGATAATGTTTATATTAAGTCAAGGATTTTTCAGCTTCCCATAGAAGCTGAGAGGGAGCATAAACAGGACAAGGTAGCCAAAGGCATATTCCGTACCACAGATGTCATGCTCAGTATATATAGGGGGATTGGCAGCGGGGGGCAGGGATCTGCAACCAATCATCGAGTTGTGTTACATCACTTTATTTTGTATATTCTTTTACCATTATTATTATTATTAGTAGTAATGCTACTACTATTATTATTACTATTTTTCTTCTCCATTACTGTTCTATTAAACTGTCTTTATCTCAACCTATGAGAGTTTTTTTCCCCTTCATTTTCTCCATCTTCTCCCTACCCTACTGGAAAGGGGAGTGAGTGAATGGCTGTGTGGTCCTAGTTGCCAGCTGGGGTTAAACCACAACACCCACACATGACCTACACTCTGGCAGCTTTTAGATCTCAAGTTTGTTCTTTAAGACACTGCAAAGCCAGTCTCTCCCTGGTGAGTGTGTAGAGGAGAACAGTGTAAGCTAAGCAACCCACCTAGCCCGGTGGAAGTGTAGGGCGGGTTGATGCTCCTCTGGGTGTTGGTCCCCTCCAGGTGCTGCTCACAGGCTGTAGTGCAATACTTGGGGTTGGTGAAGGAGACTGCTCCGAGCTGTTCACCTTGCCTCAAGCAGAGCCAGGAAAATGTGAGTTGCTTCTGCTCTTCAGCTATCTCTTTCTGGTCCAGTGTGATGAGATACACTGAAACCTACAGTGCAGGGATTGTATGGTCGAAGGTGACTGCTGTCCTTGGAGACTGGACAAACCATCTGTACAGTCAGCGCTGCTGTGGGGATGGTCACCTTTGGCAAAGGGGCACCATGCATACTTGGACCAACAGTTGCCATATCTGAGACATGGGCCTGTGATTCTGTTCCTCGGGGAGCAGATCGGATTAAAGTGATCCCCTGACCCTATGAGCCTGCAGAGAGTGGGTGCACAAGGCTGTGCCAGCCTCCCTACCAGCCTTGGTTACTCGGGCACAGGCTGAGTCACCATTTGACACTTCTGTGTGTTGAATACTGAAACAGGGAAGGGACAGTTGGCAGCAGAGGGAAGGAGGCAGATGTGGCTGCCAGTGACCCATGAGTCAAATGAGGAAGCCAGGGGAATGTAGCTTTTCAGCACTTGCTTCAGAAAAGACTGGGGGGTGCAAGGGGTGCCCCACACTTACAAGAGGTTTACAAGGTGTCATGGGCTCTCCATCCTATGCAGCTGCCTCCTGCTACCTCAGGAGACCAAAACTTGCTTTCTTAGTCCATGGTCAGCCTGGCAAGCATGGGAGCTGTGCATACTCTCTAAAACCTCTGCCGTCAGGACCCGAAGGAGGATGCAACCCAACTGCAGTCCCACTGGCTGGCAGCGTGCTCCTCCCTACCTACAACCAGTCCTCAGCATCTCCTGCCCCAGCTGAGGGAGGGGGACTCATTTGCCACCCCTGTACCACAGCAAGGGCTACAGGGCTTGTGGGGAAAGGGTGAACCCCTCCCAAAGAAACACCTTGTTTGTGGAGGGTGGCGCCAACACCAGCTGCCACAAGGGGAGCTTTTTTGGCAAGCCAGGGAGCATTTGGGAGGTGGATGTAGCAAAGTCCTTCCTTGTCCCAGGCCCTGGCACTACTGGCCTGGGTCTGAGCCGCAAGAGTTAACTGCACCCTCTGTGCCCATGCCTGGCAGGGCACATGGAGTGCTACAGCCCTGGAAAGCCCGTGGCATGGTGACCCTGAAGGTCCTGGCTCCAAGCGGTACCTCTACTCTTCTTTGCTCTTTTCCCATGACATTCCTGACCTGAAGTTCAGCAGAGTTTATCCCGCCTTCTGATAATGCTGGCTGCTTTCACAATCCAGGTGTGCTCCATGCCAGCCCTTCTCCAGTGTGTACATTTCTGGTGCTCTGGTCTCCTTGAACAGGGAGAGGACGGACCAGAAACCAGAGGCCCTGAAGGCAGCAGACCTGCAGCCCCACCACCAAGGGAGCCCTTTGCAGGAGAGAGGGTAGGGATGAGCCTTACTGGATTTACTGCCCTTCCTGTGGGCAGATTTTAAGAAAAAACAGTGCAAGAATCAGGCAACCTTCCTGCCACTTCTACTCCTTTTTTTCTGTGAGATCTTTCCTGTCTGCCCCCACCATTTTAGGATGTCCCTGGAATGTCTGTGCGTGTGACTAAGCGGGTGACTGGATTGGTTTAAGATCAGTTTTAAGGTAAGAGGAAACTGCTGCTTTCCCAAAAGTCTCTCCCGAGGTGTAAGAAACCTGCACCACCCCTTTCCCGCCAGTGCCAAGTTCCACATAAATTTGTATTTAATTTGGCATTTAAATCAGCCCTCACCCAAAGCCGCCTTAATATTGAACAAGTGCAAAATAACTCCTGGCAGATTAGTATTTGTGTCATTACAGAGGCTTAGAAACATAACTCTAAAAGGCACTGTAAATCCACAGAAGGAGATTTTCGCTCTCTGCCAAGCAGCATGCACAGTAGCAACCAAGTAATCAAGAAAGTCGCGGTGTCCTGAATCTATGGCAGTGCATATGGTACCTCATCCCTCGTTCTGCTGCCTCTGAGGCCAAGGTCATTTGGGAGCTACTTTCTGGTCTGTGGCAGTTCGTGAAAGAGTTTATAAGTGACTGGGACGTGGAAAGCACACACGGTAAGAGCATACTTCCCTCTTTTTTTCTCCTGTTAGCCTGCTCCTTTGCTCCACCAGACTCGACTGAGGTAGGAATCCACACATTTTTGACTCCTCCTGGGACATACTCTAGCTACCTTTAAGCCATCAGTGGCACCGTATCTGCCTGAAAACCTAATTTCTTGAAAGTTTGGTATTGTTCAGGCACATCCTTCTTACCTTCAGTCTGCAAGTCAACAACTTGCATCATGGCTTCACATACCCCCTTCCCAATCTGCTCCTCAGTGCTACGTTAGTAGCCTTGAGATCTCTCTTCCATTCTCTGTGTTCCACCTGTGGAACAGTGTAGGTGGAGGGGAGAGGAGGAGGGGAGGTTAAGCATCATTTGCACCTCCAGTTTACTAGAAAAAGGCAAGATAACCTGTGATGCATTTCCAACCAATGCCTAGGAGGGCTCTCTCACGCCAAGGGATTCGGAAGACCCAAATGTCCCTGTGTTGTCCTTCAGTGCCGGTAGGCAGAGTGGGGAAGGCCCAGCCTGGCATACTCTAGACAGCACTGTGTCTGAGGACGGGGGTTTGCTTGCCAGAAGCATATGGATGTGTGGTAGCATAACTCACCATGTGAAAACTCATGGGTGACAAAGCCTTAAAATGGGAGATTACAGCCTCATACCATCAGGAGGCTTAAAATTATTATTACCATCTTCTTCATCATCATCACCACCATTTTGCTTTGTTACTGTTTCTACTTTCAAGTAAAAATATTACATGTGTTTGGAACATCAGAAAGACGTATTTTTACAAGCTGAATTGAATACTTACAAACTCCTTTCCTATTTTTGATTATGCAAGTACCCAGCAAGACACAAGCAAATAAATACAGGAATATAGATGCAGCAGACACAGACACATGCAGTGATGAAAACATCACATCCTTCCTCCCGCATTTGCTTGCTGTGGCTTGGGTTTATATTTCTTCATTTATTAAGCACTTCTAACATTGAGTAAGCTTTCTTTATTCAAGAAAAGTAGAAAGGAGAAGCTCCTAACCCTCTTCTGCACTCTCAAGCAGCTGATCTCTGGTCCACAGTGACAGCTTCAAAGAAGACAGCATTTCTTTGCCATTCCCCCCCGAGTTGCAATCTCCCAGATGGCCCACTCTGACCCATGAGGAGCTGCTGCTGTCACCTCACCAGCCATTAGAGGAACCACATTCTCAAAGAAGAACACCAGTCTCTCATAGGCAGGCTGTCCAGGTTTTTATTAATTAAATATTCCACATAAAAAGTACTAAATAAATATACAGCTGTGTCAGACACCAGTGTATCATACACACCCACTTGGAGAGCTCTGTGTATTTATATATGAAATATCGTGGAAAGCTATTCACCAAATGCAAAGCAGGCTACAGAATGATTCAACTCTGCAGACTCCTTGCTCATTGCCAGGGTGCAGTCCACACACACACACACACATGCACACACTCACACTCGCTCATTCCTGGGAAGAAGGGTGTCCACCCTCAGTAACCTGGCTGCTTGGGAAATGTTCGTGCTAATGCCACAGACACACTCAGAAGGAGGCAGAGCTCCGAGGTGCATAGGATCAAATCCCACCAGGGTATTGCAAGCAGTTGCATGGAAGAGGTTTTGTCTGCAGGGATTCACAGCCTGGGATGGCAGGGGTTGGGAAGGGAGGGTTTGTGGGGTTGGGCAGGCAGCCTGGGGAACTCAGCTGGGGTGCGTGGTGAGGAGTCAGAGCTAGGAGGGAGGCTGATCTAGAGCACAAATCAGAAAATGTGTCAGGGTAAACAGGTGCAGATGTTTTTATGTCTCTGAATTTTCTTCCCCCTCTCCACTGTGGTCTCTAAATAATGAGGAAGGGGTTGAAAGTGAACATTTCAAAGAAGAAAAGAAGGGATACTCTTTCTCCATTTCTTTCTCTCTCTGCCTCTTCTCCACTGATCTCTGGAGGACAGCCAGGCAGGGCTGGAAGAGGGCACAAACGTAATGGTGGATAGATAAGGATGTCCTTGGTAATACCTGAGATGTGTCCATGGGTGGGCAGGAGTGGGGATGTGTAGGGCTGATGAATCTGCTCCTGCCTCTTCTCCAATCAGATGTGGGGTGCAGGCATCCCTACAAGCTGATCAAAGGGAATCCTGGGTTGGGGCAGAGCCGGTCGCAGACCCAGCTGATGATCTTTCCTGCTGCTCGAGCCCTGCAGCATTCCTGCTGAAAATAGGCCAGGACAGGCTCTTCCAATCATGTTCTTTTGTCAGAAGGGGTGAGCTCCATCCCACGGAGAAACAAAGTGAGCAGGGACAGGATGGCCAGAGTGGTGTCTGAAAGTTGTTTGAGGAATGACAGGGGGCTACAAGGGTGCCTGTGTGGGGAAAAGAGGACCCCTCTCCTTTTTTGCCAGTGTGGGTTGACACTGTCTCTTTTGCAGGATTGACTCATTTGCCACCACATGGCCCACTCCCCGCGGCTCTGCTGATGAGCACTTAGTCTCTTTGCTCCCTGTGGAGCTGCTACATGGGGCCTTTCCCACCAGTATAGTCGTGGTATGGGCTTGTCCGGGCCTTGGGCCGAGGGATGGAGAAATCATTTTCGGGTTCAATGGCCTGAAAAAGAAAACAAGAAAGTCTTTACCTTTCAAAACTGGAGAGAAGTAATAGAATAGGGCTTTTTGAAAAAAAAAGTTAATGGGAGAGAGAGAAACTGTGTGATCTGAGGGGCTGTAGAAGAGGATCCTGGCACAACAAACCAGTAACAGAGACATGTCACCAGAGGACATGTGGGGACATGATGTGAGCTACTAGACCGGGCTAGGCTGTGGTCTGAAGGAGGACTGGTGAATGGACATGGGGACATGTAGATTGCCCACTCCAGATCCACATTGCAACTTCCAGTGACTGCTGGTAGGACTGTATTCAGGGTACAGGATGGTGAAAGGAGCATGATCTCCCAAGGAAAGGGCACAGTCTACTGCAGGAACTATGCTCAAAGAGAGGACTTCTTATGTCATGTCAAATCCAGATGTGCTGAAAACCACAACCTCAGACTTTTCCTCAGGGCCCTCTTGCCTCCCCATGTCCCTGGACGTCACAGGTCCCTCCCCCCAGCCACAGGCACCTCCATGAACATGTCATGGTATCGCCCAGCTCCATGTGAAGCACCTGTCTCCCTCCACAGAGCCTGCTTGAGGTCCATCTGTCTTTGCCCCTTCTCCTTCCTTTCCCTTCAGCGCCTGAACAGTAGCCTACATGTGGTGAAATGGGTGAAGGGGGGCATGAACTTACCTTCATCTGAAAGTGAGAAGAGTATGGGGAGTAGCTGAGGTCTCCTGTGTCTCCTGAATCACAAGACAAGAAGGGGGGAAAGTTAGTGAGTTAGCATGATACAGTAGCTTGGAAATAGCAGATCAAGGGAGACTCAAAGAGCCTGTTGCTGCATTAGCAGCTGCTTTTAGACTGATCAAACTATGGAATATGCAGGCAGGAATGGGTTAAAATCCATAGGTGGGTGACATTAAATATTTCCTTATGAAATCAGGAATGAATGGTATTGCAAATAACAGGACACAGGTGGCCTTGGAGTTTAGACACCTCCTGTTGCCTCACAATTACTGTCATCATCACTGGCCAAATCCCTCCCACTGGCATGCACAGGACCCCTCTGCAGTATTCCCTGGGAAAGCACAGCCTTTCTCGGCTATTCTTTTAAGAACTAGGACATCTGACTCCAGGAGACAAATGTGGTCTCAGTAGCAGATCCACGGCGAGTGCAGTCACATCTCCTACCCATAGAATTGGGAAGCCCAAATTGATAAAACATTTTGCTTTGTCCAAGTAGGCATGAGACTCATACAGAAAAGTAAGGCGTCCCTTCCTCCTTTTTGGATGATGGGTTCATTTTTAAATACTTAATGGTAATCAGATCAGTACTGGAATAAATAATTTCCAAGGTATAACCTGGAGAGGTCTGAAGAGCTGGAGCATTGCTAGGAGACAAACAAAAAACTCCTGAATTTTTACACAGAGTTTCCAGACACAACAGAATCATAAGGAATTATGTCTCAGCTCTGACACCCAGTAAGTCTCCTACTTAGTCACTCCTACAAATCTTTGGCTTTTGCATCAGTCCTTACTCTTTTTCCTTGTGTGTGGAGATTTCATTTTCACTTGCATTTCTGATGTTTCACCAATCTGAAACTTCTTCCTGCCTCTAAATTATCCATTATATTCAAATCTGTTCCTGTAGCCTTCCTACCCCTTTTAGCCCATGAGTCGTGCACGTGTGCTTAGGGCTGAGGGACAGTGGAGTCTTTCACTTCATCATACCTTGCACAATTTCATCTTGGGTGTAGGCACGGTTGTCCACTCCAGTTGTCTGCTTTAGGAACTTGGGTTGGCAGAAGTCATTTTCTGGAGGGTAGTCCTCCAGCTTCAGAGGGGCAGTGAGGAAACAAATTTCAGGAACAATATACATTATCAGGAAGATCCATCCATTGGATACCAGAGCAATGGCCACAACAGGATCATCCCACTTAGGCTGGCCTAAAACTGCGTTGCCTTTTGTGAGCATAGTGATCCACACTACCCAAATGGCAATGGAGAACAGGATAGTGACAAAGATGTGTGCCCCGTGCCTCTTCCAGCTTTTGTATGACCCACAGAATGTGAACATGGAAACCAAAAAGGTCAGAGCCATCAAGAAGAGCACGTAGATCAAAAGCATGACAAAGTCCTTGTTGGCCGCCTCTGGAGGCAGGGTCAGAAAATAGTGTTTCTGGTTTACTAGCATGGTGACTAAGTATTCAATGCTGATCACAACTTGTACCAGGGCAAAGGAAACAATGAGGAGCAGCAACACCAGCCAGGAGAAGGGCTTTCTTCCTCTCACTAGTTTGTTGAGGTTGCAGGCATGGGTGAGGAGGCATGAGAAGCAGAGAGCAAAGATGACTCCAAATAGGAAGAAGCGAGTTGGGCGAGTCCTTTCATTGTCTTTAATGATGAAGGCAAAAGTGAGACCAAAAATGCCGAGTGTGCCTAAGAGAAAGAAGAAATAGATGGAGATCATGTGCCGCTTGCTGTTGTCTTGGACTTTACAGATGAGAAAGAAGAGCGAGCAGATGAGGAAAATGGTGACGAGGACACCAGCTGCAGCCAGTGACTCCAGGACAATCCCCCAGGCCTCTTGCACGTCACAGAGCGGGTAATAGTCAGCACCGATGCTGCCGCAGCCTCGGGGAGGCGTTGTCGTCATTCTCTTGCCTTCTTCAACAACCTCCCAGTGAAGTGTTTCTCCAAAGCTGCAGAAGAGGAAAAGATACAGGCTGTTGTATCGACCACCTGAGTGCTACCAGAAGAAGGGAAAGAGAAGCAGGACAGATGTCCATCCCCACCTCACTGGGCAAGAACACCACAGTGCTAAGGACATGGGGCTGTAGGAGCAGAGCCATCCCCTTGTCTGGTGTTGGCCCTCTACCAAGGGCAAGCCAAGGCCCTTAGTAGGAGGCAATTCCATGCTTGGGGTTGTGCAATGTCGTAAGAGTGTGGGGAGCAGGGAGAAGGTGAGGTGCTTTCGCAGGAATTAGCTTGATGCCCAGCAGCACAGAGACTGAGCTGCCTTGTCACTTCTGTGACACAAGCAGCTGTTAGTCATAATACAGTTTACGCTCTTTTGACAAGTTTGAACAACATCCGAACAACATCAGTACCTCATACCAGTGAAGTTTCAGAGATGAGCCATGCAGAAACAGGAAACTCTTTACTCGGTTTCTTTTCCCTCTGACTTTCTCTGAAACACTCTTGGCTTTGGTTTACAGGTATGAATGAAGGGGAACTTCAACTGCCTTATAGCCTGCAGAGAACTAACCTGGATGCCTTCAGCATAGTTCCTCTCACTCCAAATTAACTAGCAAATACAGGCAATCAACCATGAGCCCTAAACTTCTATTCCTCCCTCTTGATGGCAGTGCAGCAGTAAGAACTGTCTCAAAGACCTCGGTCCCCTCCCCAAGATATTGCCTTGCACTGGCTGGAGGCCTGACGTGTCAGAGCGAATACAGTTCATTGCACGAGAAATAACCATCAAGTTACTGCTTGAGGAGTCCACGAGTTGAGGATGGACAAGGTGTCTAAGGCACCCAGCGCATTCCTGCTGTCTCGTCATGAGGAGTTCAGTGCTCTCTGAGTAAGCCTGATTTAAGCCCGTCTCGCCAGGGAATAAGAGGGCTGTTTAGCTGAGCCCTGCCCATCGCTGAGGGGAATTAAGTTGCCTACTTCCTTGGAAGCCTGAAGCATGTGCAGAAACCACCGCATGAGGACATTGGGCACTTTGTTGCCCATTATGCTGACACTGAGTGAGTTTAGATCCCAGGGGCCAGGTACTGCTTTCTAGGTACCAAATTGTTCAGCTAGGCTCAGGACTCTAAAATTTTTCAAAATAGGAATTTAGATATAATATCAGCATGAAACATGGGGGAATCTGGCCTTAATGGTGACCCACACTGGAAAAGCAAGGGCTTTCTTTTCTGATATATAAAGAAAAAAGTTCACCTTGCAAAATTTAGCCTTTAGTGCTCACCATGCCATTTGCCTTGGTTTTCCCTCTCCAGAACAACATACTGCAGTTATGAAGCTGGTGCTAAAACCCTTCCAACAGATTTTAGGGAGTGTAGGTGAGTCTTCAGTAAATGGCAGTTGATCTAATCGAGGGATGAACAAAGGGAGAAAATACCACTGACTCCCTCACAGCACCACATATGCCTCAATGTGATCTGCTTATAAATGGTGGAATATTTTTCCAGCTTTTAGTTTCACTGTGTAAAAGGAGATGTGCAGCTCTTCAAAAAGCTGGCTACAATAAAATGCAAATTATTCAAATATGCAGGAACTCCGGACTCTCACGAAGAGAATGAAATTAGTGAATAACACATGCAGGACTTTTCACAAACAATTGTTCACAAAATTTGGGGGATTTATGATCCCTTGAACAAATAGCTGAGTTATCTGTGAGTAACAAATAATTAACCTTTCTGAAAAATCAGGCCAAATGCTACAATTTTACCCAGAAACATTTACTGTTGATAATATTAGTTTATGTCTTCACATCTCTGGCATATACAGATGGGTGCCTGCTGTCAGGGCAGGTAGAGAGCCAAGAGAGCCAGTGTGAGACCCTGGGGCAGCACAGAACACACATAGAGCTTTGGATCCTGAGTGGCGCTTACTGCAAGGGCTACTTGCCACAGTTGGCTGCCACGGCCCTTGGAACAAATAGGATGGAAAGAACATCACTGCCTTAGAGAACCGGGCCATTTGTGCCGATTTTTATTCCTTTGTCTTTTTTTGGGGAGGGTAGATGGCATGAAGAGTTGCTGCCCTGACTCCTGGGTGAGCGTTGCCCTCCCCCAGAAGCTGAGTCTGCTCATCCAGCCCCTACAGAAGTGAATGGGACTTCTAAGGGGCTCTGCAGTCAGAGCAAGGGAGTCTTTGCTGTGGTATCTTCACAGTTCATCCCAAATCACAGTTCTCGCTTTAGTGCCGAGTTTTCTCCCTCCAGCCAAAGCCTCCTCGCTCATTGATACCTGCGCATAAAATACACCCATCCAGCCACAAAATCTCAGGTCATTTCCCAGGAAAGTCTTCCACAACTCGTCCAGCTCCAGCTGGCAATCCCTCGTTGGAGTCAAGGGTGGGAGGCACTCTGTTCTCCGTGGCACCCCACGCCCCTGCTCTCCCACCCCGCAGAGCCCGCACGCCACGTGGTCCCGCACACCCTCCCGCCCCAGCCAGGTCTGCCCTGGATCCCGTAGGACGTTGCCTTCATTTACCTTTTCGGCTCCTGCCCGGAGAAAAGGCAACGGGGGAGGCTCCGGCTCAGCCGAGGCAAGTTCTCAGGGCACCGGTAAGGCGGTCACCTCCGCTCCTTGTCACCCCGGCCGAGCAGCAGCCCGGCGGTGGCCCTCCGTGGGAGCTTTAACAGCTGGAGGGCTGGGGAGGAGTGGCCGAGCACGCCTATTCCAGTTCCACCGCCTCTCCTCCCCTCCCCTCCGACGGGACACGGCGGGGAAAATAGGGTCCCCCGTGCCAGGAAGTGAAGTAAGGCCTCCCTGACGTCAGCGGGGCGCTCACCCCTGCGGCGGGGTGGCGGTGGAGCCGCTGCCTGTCCCCAGCCCTGGGACGGGGCCGAGTGCTGCTCAGCCGAGCGCCTGATAAGGTGCTCCCCCTGTCTGGCTCCTGGCACCCGTGGGTGGGGACCGTGGCTTATCAATAGCGGGGCGTCCCCTCCCAGCTCCAAGCCCTTTGTCTCTCTTTGAGCGCTTTCTCGCCGGATAACCGCTGGAAAGGTGGCAGGGGAGGAGGTTGCAGGATGCAAATGGGCCCAGGGCGCCTGGAGGGAGAATGGCTGCCAGCCCGGCTCCAGAAACAGTTTCCTCGGGGCTCTTTTTGCTGGGCACTGAGTCTGTGCGTGGGGACAGGTCTGCTCCGCTCATCCCTTCCACCTCTGCCGGTGAGAGCCACGGCATCCTTTCCAGTTTGCCGTTCCTGGTGTCCTTGCTCAGCCCAGCCCTTCTCTCTGAAGGCACAGTTCTGTCTGCTCGCGAGCGCTGAGTCACTTTGTCCAAATCGCTGTCCCAAAAGGTTAATGAATGAAGGCAATGACAAATTCCCCCTTGTTCTACATTGTGCCTCTGGCCGGACACACCTATCGGCGCAATCCCATCCAAAGCCCCAGGTACCTCCAACGTGCTTGTGACTTCATCTGTTGTTTTAAATATTACTCACTGGGAGTATTTTATTATTCTGATTAAGGAATTGACATCAGGGCCTACCCACAATAAACAATCAGGCCCTACACACAGCCCCATAACCTGGAAATCCCTCCCACTCCGTGGAGGTTGTGCTACTTCCCAAAACCAGGGGAGCAGGTGTAGATGCCTGTGCTGAGGTCTGACTGCCAATGGTTGTCTCATTTGCATGTTAATTGTTTGTTTGTTTGTTTTAGGTCCCCTGGTTTTGTTTCTGGGTGCTGATCCCTTTTGAATGTCACATGTAGAGGCAGTGACAAAACACATACAAGAGTCCTGTCTTGCACACCCCTTAGAAAACCATGAGAGCCTGCAGGGACAAGTGGCTCATCGAGCGAAAGGCAACACTAGGTGAAGTCACTATGGGGTTGTCCATGCTGCACCCTAGGAGAGTTCCTCATGTCCTTCCTGCTTTCACTTCAGTGTAAAATTCTGAAGCTTCTTAGGAAAGGACATACCAGGTTTCTTTACATTAAATTAACCTTAACTTTAAAGTAGGTTCCAGGCTTAGTGGGCCAGCGAAGAAAGGAGGCAGTTGTGAAAAATGAGAGAGGAAAGAAGGAGTGATGGAGAGGAGTTTAGCACCAGCTCAGTGGGACCCACCCCGTCTAGGAAGACATCCCAGGAAGGTTTCAAATATCCCTGGTCGTTGCCAGCCCATTTGCGTCTTGTCAAAGCACATTATCNAAAAGTAACACTGACATTTTACAGAATGCCTGAGAAATCCTTGAGAGTCAGTCATCAAACACACCCTGTACTTTCAAAAGGCTTATAAATGAGACTATATTTGAAAAAAACATCCCAAGTGACTTAGAAGCCCAAGTGCTGCTGACTCATGGTAGGTAGCCTGAGAAATGGTGCCCATGACCCTCATGCTGTGCCAAGGAGGATGGAGAAGCATTGCTGGGCTACATGGGAGAGTACAAACTGCACAATGGTCACACCAGAAAGATGAGGTGACTGTCAGCTTGCTTTAGGGATGGGATGCAACTTGGAGATAAAGGCACCTATATTTAGATTTTAGGTGGTTATTACCTAAATGTGAGCTAGGTGTCTCAGCTCCCAAACAGCCAAAGGACTAGCCCAGCTGATTGGATGCGGGTGTCTATTTCTATGTACGCTGAAATGGTCCTAGGTGTGGTTTGCTGGGTTGCCTGGGGCCTCACCTTAATTGCTTGCACATGGGCATATAGCGTCATTTGAGATGCCCAGTTTATATGTGGGTACCTAGATGTAGATGTCCACCATGTGGACTTAATTCTGGTGCATCAGTATAGACAAATAGTCCATTGAAGGTACTGTAGCTCAGTCACCTGTAACTTAGCCACTGGCACCAGGATGGCATATAGGATACAAGAGCTGTAGGAAGCTACCCTTCTGGAACACCAGCTCACACTGAATAACCCAGGTGACCTCAAATGCTCCTAGGCACCATTCTGTGGGCAATTAAATTAACTCCTAGATGTCTACAGAGCAGACTTCTTGATCAGAGACAGTCATCCAGATTCCCACTATAGTTGGTGGGAAGAGTCACTTCCAGGGGAGTTTCAGTTGACCTGCTTCACGAAAAACCAAATCATACCTGAGAGTATCTGTTTCTCTCCAAGAGAAGCGAAGGGAGACAAGATAATGAATTCAGATACATATCTTTCCACTTGTAAGCTGAAATACATAGCAACTCTCCAAAATCATTTCAAAACAATCCAGTAGCAAAACACTGGTAAGGATGGAAGTTCCTTTGGGTGGGTAGCAAACCAGCTTACTTTGGCTATACTGCAGCCCCGGGGAAGCAAGCCAGATGCTGGTAAATGGGAAGGAGCAGTGGCTGTGGCTGACAAGGAGAGGCAGGGATAGGAGCAGGATCCGATCCCTTCAGGTAGTAGGCATCCACACCTCTCCTTCCAGTCGTCAGACAGCAGGACCAGGCAGAGGAGGAGGGCTGGGATATCTCTTTGTGTCAGCTCCGCTCCTTTCCCCTTGTCGCTGCTGGCATTGCCTGGCCCTGCTCCCTCCCGTGGGGTGCCGATGCTCAGTGCTGCCCACCGTGCCCTGGGCAGCCCTGCTCCACTGGCTTCGGTGTCGCAGGGCTGAGCTGCCAGCAAAGGGCAGAGGACTGCAGCCCCTCTCAGCTCAGCCAGGTCTGGGGGAGAGATCACGTCTGAGAAGTTCAGGGACTGAGTTAGTATCTTTTATTAAGCCAAGTAATAAAGCAAGTAGATGCCTGGGGAGAAATGGTGCTTGGCGCTCTGGAATGTGTCTAAATAACATGTTTATTTTTGGTCACTGATATTGGCTGCGTCGTAAATATGCTTGTGTCATTCCTCCTGCTTAGCTACCTGTGCAGTACATTGACAACACAAGAATAGCCTCTCTCCCTGAAAAAATCCCCCCTGGCAGCACTTATCACAGTCATACTGAGCTAACATTACAACAGCCTCCACCCTGTTCTGCCCCGTCCATTTCCTTCATCTTTAAATCAGTTCAGGTATAAACGTTATGACACCCTTGGAAACAGCCTGGCACCAAGGTGGCTGGTCTTCAGTTCAGACAGCTAGCTCGAAGCACCTCTGCCTTCGACAGGAAAGAAGATAAGGGCAGGGGGTGACATTTTCAGAAAGGCACACGTGGCACCTCAACATAACAGTGGGGTTTTTCCCTTTTTCCTTGTGTATCCCCTCTGCTCTGGTTCTGAAAGCATATATCCAAGGATTACCCAACCCCTGATCTAAGAGTCACATACTTTTCCTTTGGAAATGAAAAGTGTGGCACCAAAAAGCAAATGTTTTCTAAAAAAATTGCAAAAGAAACTCATACTGGTGTCCTTCAGTGCTGTTATTTGTCTCTGTAGCCATACACTCTTCCAAACTGCATGCTGTGCTCCCTTCCATTTTCATTTTCAGGAACAAAATAAACATTTCCAGTACAGAACAGTGATGTGCTGCTTTGCCAGGGACTGTTGGTTGCTGCCTTCTCCCAAAGAAACCTTCTTTAAATGAGTAGGTTTTGGCCAATGCCTTTCTCTTCCTGGCTCCTAAATGCCCAGATTCCTGGTACAGGGCATTCATTTACAGTGAAGGAGAGAGATTTGGGCAAGAAAAGGGCAAGGAGACTTGTTAAAATACTGAAATCGGTGCTACTGAGTAGATCCTATAAACAGAGACTTTCAAACATGTGAATTATCTGCCAGAGTATCCCTAATTGGTGAGAAGACACTGCTTCTAGAAATGTAATGGAAATGGGCTGTCTGGCCCTCCACTAGGAACATAATGCTCTGCCGTGCTGCAAACAGGATCACTTCTTTGTGCAATTTGTACAGCCCGCCTACTACCTGGAAACTGAGGGGTGGCTCCTGGAGTACCTGCTGAAACTGTGCCAAGTTCATGCCTTAGACTTGCTCCTGTCCCACAGGGGCAGGTGTCACACTGTCTTTCATACTCTGCAAGTGTGGAAGCTGGAGCAAAACCAGGCAGAAATAAGGGGAGAGCAGCTAAGAGCACCTGTGGCTGTGATCACTTTGGCTAGGAAGAGCCTCTTCATACAAGAAAACCAGTGCTCTTCAGGAGCTGTGAGCAAGTTAAAAAAAAATTACTAGCTTTATCACCTCCTTTAGGACTTTCAACAGTACGCTGATAAAAATTTAATTCACAACAACTGAAGTAGTTTCCTGGAGGTATCCTGTGCCCACCCGCTTACCAGAGCAGCTAAGCCTCCAGTCCTCCCTTATGGCATTAACCTCATCAGCTTTTGTGCTGATGTGTTCCCAAAGCAGGAATTTGCACTACTATGAATGTGTAGACACATGTTTGGGGGGAAGTGCATGACTTTCAGGAAACATGAGATCTGAAAACATACCAACTGGTGAGGATGTTGCCCGATACCCCTGGAAAGGAAGATATGCTAAGGGATATCTATGAGAACTTGCATTTTCTCTCTCACAGAGGAGCTGATCCCAAGGCTGGGGAAATGATTTAGGGGAGAGGGGATGTCTGGCTGCATCTTCAGCTGGTGAAGCCTGAGAGAGAGACTCTCAGCAAAGCACTCCAGGAGGAATCAGCCTTTGCTTTCCTTGTGTGCCAGTCCTTGTTTTGGTACCCTTGCCTGGCACCTCATGGCGTTCCCCTCAGTATCCCTTGCCCACCGTGCCTGGAGTAGTTTTCCCTTTTCCCTCCTTTTTCCACTCCATACCATGGGGTTGAGATGAGTCGCTGAGATTCTCACGAAGAGAGGATTAGGCCCTCTCTCACATGGATTGCTGTTGACAATAGATGTTCTGAGACAGCTATCCTGCCCTAGAGTCTGAGGCTGATTTCTCCTGGCAGCAGTGCCTTAGGTAAGAGGCTCAACAGAGGACTAGTTCCATGCAAGAAACATTCCTGGGAATCAGGGTTGCACACAAAAACTCCCTGCTCAACGATACAGAAAATTCTGCTTTACTGCTCCTGGATCAAACACCACGGCAGTGACGTAAAGCAAAGCTGAGATCCAACATAAATCACTCCTCCCTTTTAGACTTCAACAGAAAAAAAAAAAAAAAGCGTTGATAGATTTTATTTTTTATCAACAAGCTTTATACTGATACAGATCCATGCCCCCACACAGCCACCATAGATGCTGGCATAGACTCAGTATTGTCTGTCCTGGCTAAATTATCAAAAATGCAATTGTATTTACATGTTCAATCTTAATCAGACACATCCTATTGAGTGATATGGCTGTGTACAAATCCGGTATTGACTGCAGAGTCACGACCTGGGATCACCCAGCAGTTTTGGTTGGCGTGTGTTATCCAGCCAAGGCTAATCATTAATCAACACTGTGATTTTTCTTGAAGGAAATGGGTGGCAAGGGAGAAAAATATAAGGAACAATTGTAAGGTAAAGTCAAGTAATTGAATTCTCAGCCTGTTGTTGCTCCTTAACATTTTCTTGCAATTTAGAGCAGGCCCCCAGGGCAGGCAGTTCTTGATATCTGGATGCCACAAATCCCAGTGTCACCTCTTGGAGCTGGAGAGCTGCTGAGGAGCCATGTAGGTCCCTGGCAACCCCCCTCAGGCTTCAGGGAAATGTAACCAAGGAACACAATAACACACAAGCCTTAGGTGCTAGCCCTGATGAAGAGTGTCTTAGTGCAGCCCTAGAAGAAGGAGCTTCTCTTCTGTGCAATTTCATCTTCTGGGGTGTCTGGTGCTTGGTGGTAAAGCTCAGGCAAATGAAGGCAGGGGCTTCTAGCATCAGCCTGCTCCACAGACACAGCCATGGGCATTACAGTCTGTGGTTCCCTGTGATTTGAGGGGAGACGGTCTGCATTCCTCTAGTCTTGAGATGGAGACTGCTGGAAGTGCCATGCCAGTGCTGACCTGGCAAAAATGACAGTGAGTAATAGTTCCCAGACTATACATATAAATGGTTTATAAAGTCAACGCCTCAGTTCTGCTTGCTAGTTCACACTAGGTAAAGTTTGTTACTTGTCTGTGATTATATATGACCACAAAACTCCTCAGATGCCTTTCAGGACAGCTCAAGCACTCATACGCCAGTAACCATGAAGGAAGCCCTAGCTCAGCCCATGCTGCAGTCCTTCTCCAGCTCAGCATGTGTGCACCAAAAAGGCCAATACAGCCTTGCAAATGCTCAGAGACATGGGATGGGAAAAAAACAGAATGCGCATTTCATCAGGGTAGGGCTAAGGCCATGGCCACGCTTTCACTCAAATCCTGAAGACTCCCCTCCCTTTAGCAACCCAGGATCCGGGGGAATTGCTCTGTAGACAGTAACAACCTGGAAGCACTTGGTTTCTGGCACAGGTAGATGGCATGTCTGGTGCTCCTCAGACATGCACAGGTGGCAGTGGGTCTCACCATCACAGGGGGAGTGCAGGTGGTAGCCCAGGACCCTCATGCTGGGTGGAAGTTATGGAGCTGGCCGGGCAACAGATCTTGTATCCTCCATTTAAAAGGCCAGCACGTTGCTGGGCACCTTCCTTTCACTTGGCACAAGACAATGCATGCAGGCCTCCTTCCACCACTTCTTCCATCTTGTTGTACATTAATATGAGTAGGTTGCTCTTCTAACTTTGAAGACAACACAGGCACACAAGTATCCCTAGATACCACCTCTCTAGAGGCCCAGTACTGCAGTTCAGCTCTTCACTCCTACCACCGAAATCTTTTCTTGAATGATTCTTCCGGTGCAATATTTGCCAGGAGTGATCAGCAGTTGCACCAACATGAAGGTCTTTTGAATTTTGTCCTTTCCTACCTGCTAATCACAACTGATGCTTTATGAGATCCAACCTCCTGGTATCACCAGTGGCATTAAGTTCCCTAAGGGGCATAGCAATGCTCATCTGGTGCGTGCCTGCTGCATCTGGTAGTTAAGCAGCATAAAGATCTATGACATACATGTTCAAGAGGCTGCACTTAAGGAAAAGGAGGGGGAAACAGTGCTCTGTTCCACCTGCTTAACTAAGGCAGAAATTTCAGTGGGTGCGTTTAAGAGGCCTGATAGCATTCCTGCACCAGCTGCTTGCCTCTGTAAAATGACGCCTCTCTTTGCAGTTTCTACCCAATCTCGGTGGGCACACAACCACACACACACACGCATACTCGGATGCAAGCATGCAGGCATAACAGCTCGGCTGCACCCAGCCTCCCACCCTTTTGCCTCTTCTGTTGCAGTATCTATTAAGCCCAGATAAAAATGCAGGGCTTGCAAAGTGCGAGGGTGATGTTGGTGAAAGTGGTAGCCAGGCAGGTTGATAGAAAGAGGGAAATCCTACACCAGGAACACCACTGAAAATGGTTTTCCATAGGAAGTTCACTGCAGGATGTTTAGCACGTGCTGCACTGAGATAGGACCCCTCTGTCTGCTTTATGAAGCCAAATCTGCACTCTTTAAACGCTGCCTAGTTCAGTGGCTGCACTTTGTAAAGATGGAGCACTCAAGGCCATAGATTTGAATCCTAGCCAGAGAGACTAAGTACTTGTAAACTGTAATGTAATCCATTTCATTATTCTCCTTTTAATTCTATCATGATAAAGAGTGGAAATCTCAAAGGGTGAGTTGACTGGAAAACACAGTCTGTCCATAAAATTCCTACTCTTACTGTTTTAAATCTTCTGATAAATGCAAAGAAAAAACCAACCTCTTCAAATACGCAGCCTTAAATACACAGTTGCACATATACAGATTAACACTCACAGAGCCTTCCTCACTCTAGCCAAAAATCCATCATTCCATAGAAAGTTAAAACAAATTTTCACGAATTATTCAGAGCAGCTGGCAGGACTCAAAGTGTCTCTTGATCTGCTGCTGGGATACTTTCTCTGTTATCATCTCACGCCTTCATTTAACTCCTCTCCTGATTTCAGATAAGGTTGTGGGGACGTGCCATCCCACTTGATGGTCACTAAAGATACTGTAAACTTACCGTGTTTGCATAGATCTAAACAAGCAGCAATGCTGGGTTGGGTTAGAAAAGAGCATTACACTGTTGAATCCAAAGTAGAAACTTCTGTACTTCAGGAACTTCCAGCCTGGATGCTGTGCCTGGGGCTAGGAGGCGGCGAGGTCTGAACTAGACAGAAAATACAGCCGACTGCCAAATCTCTGGCCTTGATTATTTTTCTTCCAACCTTCTTGATAACCCAGGAGCTCCCCTAAGCTAGGGGGAAGAACATCAGTGCGCAGCCATTATTAGTAGACAAATGGAGAGGACTTGGCTGTAAGGAAGGAGGTTTACAAGAGAAAGAGAGCATGTACTTCAATTTGGACCAGTAATCTCAACCTAAGGACCCCCTTTCTGGCCCTGCTGTGCTCCTTTCCTCCCATTTAACTGGCCCCTGGGCGGAAAGGACAAGCCGCAGGCTTCCTGCTGCTCTCTAGAGCCTGTAGCCTAGAGCAAAACAGCCACTGTTTTGCTTGGTAACCAAAAGTGACACCCCCTAAGTGACAGCCATTCCCCAGGGAAAGGTTTATTGGAAGTTTATTTGCCAATTAACCTCTTCAGAAATGCAAACACAGCTTCAGCTAACGGCACAAGCAATTCAGGGAAGCATCAGAAATGAGGGACTGCTCTTGGTGCATGCATGATATGGCAAAGGGAAGCTTCAGCCTCCCCATGGCACGTTCTTCTCCTCTTCCAGGGTTGTTGTATTGCCCAACAATACCTTCTTTGTTCATTATTAACAAACTACCATAACAGACGGTTGCAGTAATGAAGTACCGACTGGCACACGAGCAGCTCTCCTAAAAAGGCTGTAAAGTGCTTTTTCCAGGAATCCCTGGCTGCAGATGAGACCCTACCCCAGGGTAGAACCTAGCAGCTGTTGGTCACCACACAGTGCTGCTAAATTTCAGCAAGCGTGCAATGCTGCATCTCCAGGACCTGCAGGGAAGTTCATTTAACCAGACAGAAAATTCATTGCCTTTGTGCTTACATTTTAAAAGACAAAAGTAATCACTATAAATTTTGGCTCTGATCTTCTCCTTGGCACACAACACATCCCATCAGGTGTGAGATAAGGTATATTCCTGGGGAAAAAAGCCTATGCTGTATGTAAATGAAGAGATCCCATATATGCTATGGATTTGAGCAATATTATTGCTGACCCCAAGGGCTTTATTAAGTTACAGGGCCGTGACGTACGTAGGGGTTAAGTTACCATGAAATCTTACATTACATGGGGTTAGCTTTTCCTCAGCCGGAACTGAACTCATACAGTAGCTCTGAAGCTGTGATGAACGGGAACTTAACTAAACCAACTTCAGTTTTTACCTGACAACCCAAATAAGAACTAAACCCAACCTATAATGATACACCTGTCTGATCAGAGTGTGGTTTTACTAGAGGCAAAAGCAGAGCGGCAATCCATGTACGTCATTCTGCCAAACAAACCACGTTCTGGATGTATTGCATGACAGTCTGGCTTCTTTAGCGAACACAGCATCTGTTGCAGTCCTGTTCCAGTTAAAAAAGTGTCTGCTATTACATAACAGTTGATAATCCCCAATATCCGGAGTGGTTAATCTACATGTACACGTGGTTAAAACCTCTGCTGGCCAATTGAAATCTGACTTTCCTAACTACTCATTTATAATCATCAAGCAGAGGAATGACACTGTTGAGTCTGTTACTGGTTAGGACTTATCCTGACCTTCCAGGACACCACAAAGTTTTGATAGGTTTGCCCTAATTCTAACCACCCTTCTGTTTACTCATCACAAGGATTTAAGACTAATACAATTAATTGAGTTTAAAGAAGTTGTTGAATAGAAACGAACAATCTCTTCCTAACAAGCAGTCCTACATTATTAAGCAACAAGAAGCTTGTCCCAGAGACCCCAGCAGGATCCCCATTGCTTTCCATCATTTAACTCATTGCTTTGTATCTTGTAAGAGCATCTGTGAACACAGATCCTGGTCAGGCCCTGAATGGCTGAGCCGTGATACACCTGCAGGTGTGCAACGGAAGGACCTCTACTTGCACAGGGGCTGTAGTAGCTTCCTCTGGCAAGAGACTTCAAAGCAAAGAGGTGTCTCCTAAAACGCTATCAAGATGGTGAGAGCCATGTAGGAACTGCTGAGGCATCCTGAAAAATGCAAGGAAAGCAGCACTGGAAGCAATCAGCTTGGGCAGGCACCTGTCCATCAGTGGGGAGAAGAGCCTGTAGGACCACACTGCAGTGTAGCATGAACAGCAAAGCAAAGAACCAGCCTTGGGGCAGTTTAGGGACCTGGTTGCAGGCTGTTTGGTGGGGCAAGGCAGGTGAAAAGTGAGCAGGGGAGAGTGCAGAAGGTACTTAGAAAGGGGGATGCATGCATGATACCTTGGTGAAGGCAGGGACTCAGACACGTAGCAATAGCTAGAGGTGGGGGGAGAAGATGGGAAGTCACCCCCCAAAAAAAGCACCAAAAAATGGAAGCTTAAGAATGCAACACATTCTGGGCCATGCTGAGCACAAGGAAGTCTTGCTCAGGGAGGATCTCAGCAGATCTCAGCAAGCCTGTGCCAGGCACACGAGCAAAGCACAGGGTTGCCAGTTAATTATGTGAATGGAGGCCTTGGACAATGCTTCCAAAGGAATAAGTCAGTCCACGCAAAGAGGCTTAAAGGCAGGCTGCACCCAGGCACTTGTGGGTGGAGGGGCTCCCCTACCTCAGGCCACGCAGGGAGATTCCCTCTCCCTCCACCACAGGAGAGGTGGCTCCCCAGCTGCATGCCCCTGCAGGCACCACCACCCCAAGATCTCCCTCAGCTGAACGCTTCCAAGGGTTAGTGGCGTCCCTTGGTCAGCTTGATCTGATCAAATGATAGGAGTGAACTGGGTAATGATGCAATCCTGCAGACAGCGCAGGAGAGCAGAAAAATGCAAACTCTGCCTATCTGGGCAGCGAGATTTTGCTGACGTGCTGAGAAGGCAGGATAACCTGCTCTGGTGCACCAGTACAGCCTTGTGTGCCAGGCAGCCCTGGCTTCAGCCACGGCGCTCAGCCCATTGCCCACTTCAGTCACAGAGAAAAGCCTTCCAGCTGAAGCAGGACCTAGGGCAGTGCACAAGCTCACAAGCTCTTTCCTTCTATCCAGGATTCATTTTAAGGCTCAGCTTGGCTTCTGGTGCAGAGTTGCATTACTTCAGCAAAGCAGGCAGAAGTTTACACATTTGTCCTTGCCACTGCACAGGCCAAGGATACGAGGGTCTAGATCACAGACACCACTTCAAGGCAAGGTCACCCAGATCTCTACTTGTCGAAGGTTTTTCCCCATGATGCAACTCATTATACAGCTATAAAGAACAGACTTCCCACCCCAGTCCTCCTCTTTATCCCTAGATCTTCACATGTCAATAACTACTGCACAGTCCCTTCCACAAACCTCAGCATATTTTTGGATATTAACCCACAAGCTCTTTGTGGCAGAAAAGCATCTCCCCATCCATTTTCTGTGCTACATGGGTAAATTGGTAACACATGGTCCTGTAGCTCTCAGGTGATCAGAGAAGCAAAGGGCTGACATGGCTAGCAAAGCTGAGCACTTCCACCAGGAGGCTGCCCCCGCCCAAGCAGGAGAGGCCAAAGAACCTGGCAAAGGAGGAGAGCTCTCGAAGTTTTTATCTGTGTCCTGCTTGGCACAGGACAAGCAAACTGCTGTTTCAGGGGCTCTCCCTTTCCAGGAAAGAACAGAGCAATTAGTTTTCCAAAAGGCTTGTTGTGTTTAAAAAAAAGGAAAAGAAAAAATGAAAGTGTTATTTGCTACGTGTGTAAGATACAGAGATAGACACTCACCAAAGATTTGATTGATACTATGCCATCCAGCAAACTGTCTTCCCATTGCAGGTTTATCAACAATAGAAGCCAACAGGTCCCTGTACTAGCCACATTTTCCTCTACATCTGCTGCTTCTACTGAATTCAAGAGAGCCACAACTGTCTGCTATAGGATTTTCAAAGGAACATAGCAGCCACATACTCACAAACTGTCCACGCAAACACAAGACCAAGACCAGTGACAGCAAGTCCAGCAATTCCCCTTCCATCAGCTTAAGACAACCCTGATGGAGAGGGAGATTCCTCACTAATCACAAAGAGCTGTTCAGCAGCCAGACCAAGTGGCAGCATCTGACCTCTGAGCGCAGCACTGGCATTTTCAAAGAGGGGAGGTAGCCTGGCATTCAGAGATGGATCTTCAGAAAGTCATCTTCTGAACTAGATCGAGGCAGTGTAGCTGAAGTAAAAGAAGTCATCTCTGAGTGGGAGCCTTGGAAGAACTGAAGAGCCAGAAAACACTAGCATGCTTTGCAAGGAAGGGCTCTCTAATAAATTCAGCCTGGTGCCAGCAGCTGAACACAGGCAGAAGCAAGACTATCACTAAATTTGATTTTAGAAAGAGCAGACCAGCAAATCTGTTTCTGACATTTCTTCCATAGATCTTTTATAAACATTTGCCACTATGTTATGTCTTTTGGAGAACAGAGGCAATACTTTGTTTGCATTTTTATCTAAACTTTTTTTTGAAAACTGGAAAGGTGACTCCACAATTCCTAGCTAATACTAAAGCAATTCTCACCAATGGGTGGAGAGAGCCTAAATTAAGATAGGCATACATGAGTTGAGTGTATCAAATGGAAAATAGTCCACAGCTCTGCAGAATTGTGCCTGGGCTCTGTCAAAGGAATCTATTAGGCTTGTCTGCTTCATATTGGTGATTGTGCTTGGAGAAGACCAGTCTTTACCAGCCAAAGAGAGCCTCTGGCATCCATCAAGATAAAGGTTTAACACACCTGTAAGCATGCACATGAGCAGCAGTAATAGGAAATTGCTCACTAGTGGCAAATTTATCATTCTGAATACATACTGAGGGAGAAAAAGTATTACTTTCCTGCTGATGATACATCCAGCACAGAAGCTGGCAAGGACAGATCTCTCATTATAAATTGCCTTCAACTGAACTACAGTAAAGACAGTAGAAGACCAAGTATATCCAATTACATGCTTGACTGGGGTACCTTAATTTCTGTTGCTTTACATAAAATTGAACGAGCCTCCACACACTGTTTCCCAGGCTTGCTCCCTGGATCTTGTGCCCCCTTAGATTGCTACTGCAGGAAAGAAGGTACTTTTGTGACTAACTCTCATTGCACGAAAGATTTTTTCCAACATCGAAGCCAAGAAATTTAATTTTTTAGCCCTGTTCATGGGATGGAGCAGATGTATCAGAAAAACTACACAAAAGAATCATTTTCTTCTGGAAAGCCAGCATTACCCGAGCAATTCAACCTTATCATGCAACCCTTCTCTACCTCACACAGATGACTTGCAGAGCAAGTTTTGCTATTTGCCTTTCTTTACACAGGGATGTGTTTGTTGGTGAAAATCCTGAGGAGGATTAAAGGGAATTTAAATCAGTCCAAATGGCAAATACATGCCAAAAAAACTGCCTCCCTTGACAATAGCAAATAGGGAGGAGGAAGTGATGGACAGAAAGAATAGTCTCTGTGAGAGGCCTGTCAGCAGGGTTCTTTTTCTGCCTTTGCTAGGATTTGAATGGAAGACAAAACTTTTCCCCTCTTTTTGCACAGAAAGCCCCCATTGCATTTCTCTTTCCTCAGGAATCTTTAGCAAGCACCAAACGAAGGCAGATTTGACAGAGTTCTATCCCTATTTTAGGGAGAGGTAACAGAGCAGCACGTACATCTCTGCAATGAAGAGGATCTTCCAAGCAGATAAGGCAAAGATAGAAATAGCAATCTTCCCTTCGGGCACCCAAAATTACCCTGTGTTAACCTGTAGTAAACATAGCTTCAGGCTTCTAGATGCTGAAAAAGTGCTGAACACGCTCCAAGGGCATCCACCCCTCCCTGAAGACCTACAATGTCAACAGCTGAAGACTGCACAGTGCCACTGTCTCCTCTTGCACAACTAGGCATGACTTTGGCACAGTCCAACATGCATCCTACCATGCACAGTCCAACATGCATCCTACCATGAAACATAATGTATACTTGATTATCGTGCTCAAGAAGGCATGTACCTGTGTCCCAGGGAGGCTTTGGGAGCAGAGAGAAAGTGCTGTTGTCATCATTACAAGGTTCCATATCTGAAGGATCCTCAGTAAGAGATAACAGCAGTGGAGGCATGGCTGTATTCATCCCTGGGCCAGAAAGCAAGCAATCATTCCTATTTCTTAGGTGCCAGAGGAACAAAACATCCTTAGCTCTCCCTTTTAAATATTGTTGTTCAGAAGGAGCTTTCATAGTCTGACCAGGAAAAAAAAGTAATCTGAAAACTAAGAAAGTGTCTTGTAACTTTAAAAAAAAAAAATAATCTCAGCAGTTAACCACAAAGCTTGGCATTCTGTCAGAAACCCATATTCTGATTCTCCATGATTACACAGTGATAGTTTCCCCCCACCAAAATCTACTGGTAAGTGCATAAGTAAGAGCAGGAAATATTCAGAATGACTACATGGACTACTACTGGCACCAAAGTTGGATTTTTACAGCATTTGCTCTGCAACATTTACAAGAACTAATTGCTCACTTGAATATTTACAGAAGCTACTTACACCCCACTGCAGGCAAACCACTTCACATTTATATACCATCAAAATGCTTGGCACCTGCCTGTGCCTTTTGCAGGTCCTGCAATCAGTTCCATTCCTTCTTAAGTACTTCCAAGTTCTTTTTTAAGTATGTTGGATATTTTCCTTCTTCAGTGCTTGGCTAAAGTAGGAATGTTTACTAATTTCAGTCTTGCTTTGTAAACAAAGGCCCTCAAGATTCCAAATCACTTCTTACTCTGAGAGTTCCCTCCTGAACTGAGACTCTTCTCAGCTCAAGTTACTGGTGTTGCTGGAAACTCATCATAAGTAACTCTCCCTCTTGGTCATTATTAGTCTTTTTTTCCTGGGGGGGGGATAGGGGGGTGGGAGGTGTGCATGGGGGTGGGTGGAGCTGCCAGATCCTTGGAACAGCCTGTGCTGTGTTCCTCATGATTATTTTAAGCAAATTTAGGCTCTTCCCAGCTGTGTTTTCCTGCCCATGTCTTCCCTTGCAGCCCCTGAGCAGCAGGTGCATGGCATTGGGTAACTGAGATGGCCAAATCCATTTCAGCCAGGTCAATTCATCACAGCTTCTGCTCTGGACCATGGTGTGGTTGCAGGGACTGCTACTTTTTGCAGCTATCTTATCTTGAAGTCAGTTACTCACACTGATATCACTATTTAATTTTGCTCCTCCCCTGCAAAGGCTTGTTCTGCTTCCACTAGCTCTAGAACACTTAAATGAAAGACACTGCATCCCCATTCTTTACTGCCTGGGGTAGTCACCTGTCCAGTATTAAAAATCAATACTATAAAACATTATTTAAAATATGTATTACAAGTATATAAACAATCACCTCATTATGGACTTGGGAAGTGCAGAATTGTTTCCAACTGCAAACATGCCCACCAAACATCTTACAAGAGCACAGCTTTTGTTGAAACTTCACTTGAGTTTCAACCACACACACAAAAAGACAGGTTGTGTTAGCCTGATACTACCTGACGTCATGCTGAAGTTAATCCTCCACTTCAGCTCCCTGCTATGCAAAGACTGGAGAGGTGTGCTTCAGAACTGCCCCTCGAGTGTCCTCCTGACTGAACAAACACACTGGAATCAGTTGTTGTACAAAACTATGCAGGCACACACATACCAGCGCTGGTATTTACTGATCTGTCCACAGAGAGACAGGTCTCACTCCATTCTTTTCCCCCTCAGGTTTCATCAGATCAACTACAGATTTTGCTTTAGCCTGGCTGCAAGTTCTGCTTTGGCCAAACGCATCTTTAGACACTCCCTATTCCACTTCAGTTATACAAACACCCTCTGACCTAGCCCTCATGGAGTAGTCACAATAAGAAACTATTTCCTGCCCCTCCAACCTGTTGAGATATTTTTAGTTGAAATTGAATGCACATACCTGTGGCAGGTGAGGCACCAGTGAGAATGTGGGTGTGGCGAGACCTTTGCTTTTCTACTGCCAAGCATTTCTACAGCTTGTCATTCCACATCAAGGGAGGTGGCCAGCTGTCTAGGAGTCACTCCTCCCAATGAGGCTCTGCAGCCTTTTACGAGGGGCAGCTCTAATTTTCTCCACTGTAACTCCTGCAACTACAGAGGAGGGACAGAGAATCTTTGATCCCAGCAAGGGGCAAGACGGATCCCCTCGGCTGTTGCAGCCTTCCACAAAGGAAAGAAACAGAGATGCAAGAGACTCCACCAATCTAGTAAAGAAAGCATCAAACTACTTCTGAAAGGAATGACCATGCCCTACCTCCTCCAGCAGTAAAATTGCCCTTCACATCACTTGCATGCCACCCATTACATAGCTGGGAACACTAAAAGGTTTTCCAGAGACCCAGGCGCCTCAGAGGGATTTAATCTTCATTTGCTGATAGCAGGACAAACCCTGTCCCACTTGGGAAGGGTAAGAGATTTTGTTCAAGTATCAGTAGGACAGAAAACCAGTCATGAGAGCAGAGCTCCCTTGCTCCATGGGGAACAAGCATTTGCATCTCCACCCATATGCTCACTCATTTTATTTTTCTTTCTCTGGTACATTCTAGGGCTGTTTCCTCTCACCTGTGGGGATCCCTACCAAAGGGCCCCATAAAATTAAGTTGTTATTGTTACTAGGCTTCCACACCAGCCTCTCTGCACTAGGACCCACAGAAGACACAAACTTTCTTCCTGCTTTATAAAAATACCCTTAGCAGTCAACATATCCAAGATCTGTACCCTTATCTGCCATGGATCTTACACTGCTTTAGGTCTATCAAACTTGATGGTCAGTATGTGGGAGATTTGAGTAAATTGCTACAAAAAACAAAGGACAATATAAGAACTTGCAATTTTCTCACACCAGACAGTATGTTTGTTCCTCATGAAGACAATAGAGCTGTTTTAAAAACATGCTCCCCTTAGTTTTAATCATGCTGTATTTTTTGTAATGTTTTCAAAGTGTACTGCCTCAAACAAAAGTATAAAAGTATTCTGACTAGCAGAATATTAGATTTATGTTGACACTATGAAGTAAGCATTGTGCTCATCTTGACTACAGCAACAGTTTCTGCTTTACCTTTAGATCTAAAAAATAATCTTTTGAACACTGTTTTCCACGTAGGTGAAAATCTAGCTTATGAGTGGTTCCAACAGACATTAAATTTTCCTGTTCAGTGATCATGGAGCTTCTTGCCCTCCTCTCTCCACCAGCAGAAACATCCAGTGTGAAAATTTTTATTGCCAATGGGAACTAGCACTAACCTTCTGGTTTGATATGAAGGTAAGTACATTAATTCCATTCTTGTAAGTCTCTATTTACAGCACTGAACTCTGCCTAAGAGAGAAATAAACTGGGAAACACAGAAAGAGCCTCTGCGATACCCTTTTTTCACCACCCAGCTCGTAAGCTGCTTTGCTGTGTAAATACCACCCTCTTGCGGTGATTTGTAAGTACTACAAGAACCAGCCACAAAAACAAACATCAAAACCCAGACCTCCCCTTGAGCTTGCCAATCATTATGGATTCTGAATCGAATTTCAGGCAGGGAATAGCCTAATCCTGCCAAACAGGTTCTCTTTGTGCTGGGTCACCCTTCAGCTGACACATTCACATCACACCTGAATCGCTGAGATTGACCTAAGAAGAAAACCTTCTGACAGAGCCGATATTCAAAATGAGCAACTGGCAAGACAAACAGATAGCTTTAAAATTAAGCAAAATGTATTTGGAGTTCTCCATGTCACATGGACATGGTCAATAAGGCAAGGGCATCACAGCTGTGCTGTGGAAACTCAGTTGCTTCTTTTAATTTTTTCCTCTCTTTCTTCTGAGGGACTTCATCTGACTCCAGAAGCACTAGTTTGCAGCCGGAAAGGCTGCACTCACACTGCACCTCTTTGTGAATGAGCAGGGCCAGACCACAGCTGCTTTCAGGTCCAGAGGTGATAGTCTGGTGCCTCTGAAAGGAAAACCGATCTTATGGTACCACAGTGGGTCAAGCTCAGTCTGTAACTGGTCAAGCGTAAGAGAGGAAGTTGTTTTCCAGGTGAACTGCCCAATTTCTTAAGTAGTTCTGGAAAAAAAACAATCCACTGGAGATGGCTTGGTGGACCGTTTTTGCCGAGCTCATGTAGCCATACAGAGAAAAATAAAAAAGTCTGTCCAAATACTGAGCTAGAAGGCTTTCCTCCTCTTCTTTTTACCACCTGCCACCTTATTTCTGACACCAATAGCTTCTTCTGTGTCATCATCGTCATCATTCCGTGACCGCTTCTTCTCTCCCTGCTCCCGTAGCTCCTGCAATGCAATCATGAGATTGACCAAGAGTTCTGGCACCTGCAGAAATTCAGACTACAACAGCAAGCATAGAGGGACAAAAAGCCAGCACCCACCATCCGAGCAAATCTCTGGGCCTCAGCCACACGCTCCGTCAGCATCATAACTTCTTCCTCTTGCATGGGGAACGCTGGCAGCTTCTTGCCAATCAGGTGTTCAATGCGCTGGAACAGCTCTACATCATACCTGAGAAAAGCCAAGACACCAGCTTGAATCAGGCCTCCTGAGAGTGCTTCAACTGTCACCACCCATGGACAATCAGCCCTTATCTCCAGCCCACAGATAGGGTTAGCTTGTGCTGATGGTCTCACAAGCAACTCTTAATTGCATCCAAATGATGCCATCACTCAGGATGGCTTCACTGATTTATTCAGCTCATCTCCATTCAGAAGTATTTGGCAAAGACTTTTTTTTTTAGACAAATACTTCAGTATTTATCAGAAACCCACACTTACTTAACCTGCATTATATATTACAAAAAATGTATGCATATTATACAGTCAAATTATAAACAGTTCTGCTCATTACATGCCTGTTTCTAGAATTTATCTTAGACCTTTCCTCCTCCTCACCCTGGACTTTGAATTCTCTCCACTTTAAATAAATCCAAGGGTGCCTCAAAATGAAAAGTTGTATTTTCTTCTCACCCAGGATGAGGTCAGATGTTTTCTGCTCTGAAACACAGCTGGGAAGAATGTCTGCCACATTTTAACACTTACTGTGTGACAAAGGTGATAGATTTGCCAGATCTCCCAGCTCGAGCTGTTCTCCCAACACGATGGATATAATCCTGAAAACAATTTTCTTGATAAGCAATAAGATACGTGCACCAAACACAGAACAGAAGCTATGGGAAAACAGCCCATCATAATTTTTCTTTAGGAAAGAACAGGAAAATGGAGAGAAAATACAGCCAGGATTAAATACTCAGGACTGTGTGTGGCATTAGGACTTGAGAAGATAGTAGCTCATGGAAGCATATATTTAACATTTGAATTCTTCTCTTTCTAAAGTAGAAGACCACCTCCAATTATTAACAACTGCAGGACAAAAGCTGCAATACTTGACTTTGCTAACCAACTACCACTTCCTTGGAAAGCTAGTATTTAAAGTGAGCCAGCGTTTGCATTTCAGTCTTGGAATCTAGTGCTCTGCATAACATGTCTTCCAGACAAACTCTCTGGCGAGTAGATTTAATTTTGGCAAGCACAGTGAAAGGCAGGGTGAATGAGAACAATTTGGAAGCGTCTAATCTACGGAACGTCTTCTGTTTATACGGTTCTGGGCAGTTTTCCAGGTTTTATACTGCATTATGGAAATTAAAATACCCCCTTCTCCATGCAGTATCTGCGAAGAAAGGAAGTGTCGTAAGAAAGGATGCGTTTTGTGACATGGTTAGAAGAGAGGGAGGAGCACAAAAACTGTAACAGTGTCATTCAAGCTGCTGCCCCCACCATTTTTATTTAACTTTTGTCCTTTTACAATGTCAAAAGCAGTGTCAAGAGAACCACCACACTTTCTTCTGTTTGCGATGCGTAGTATACTTGATCATAAGGAACAACAGGAATTCCTGAAATGCATGTTAATTGCATGCTTTCTGAAGCTAGGCTGGGAAACAAAGTCACCCCTAAGATAATACTATACTTTATAGAAAGGAGAGAATTAGTAACTCACTTTTTTCAGCATGCTGTACTTTTGTGATATGAAGGTGAAACATACTAAAGACATCTTTCTTGATCAAACCCTCATTGAATATAGTGGGACAATTTTTACTTTTTTTTTTAAACATGGTTTAAAATGTGGTCACACCTGGATTACAGGAACAAAGATGACTACCTGGAACTAGCAATATATTAAAACTATTTTCAAAGTCTAGGAGGTCTTTAATGTAATATAAAACACATACTCTCAGCAGAAACACAAAGACACAGAATGTCCCTCACTTCCCCTCTTCACTTACGGGATCAGTTCTACAATCCAGATGAGGCCATCCAACCAACCAGAGATACCAACTCAACTGCAGAGCCTGAACCGCATCTTTTAATCTACAGATGCGTGAACTAGACTTCCAGTCAGCAGAACAGAGAAAAGGTGTCTTTGTTCCTTTGTCTAGCTTCACTATGCCTCTGGGTGACTAGAAGCCCACAGCTGCCACACAGACTAGCTTACCTTAGAGTGCGTAGGAATATCAAAGTTTATCACCACATCTACATGTGGGATGTCCAGACCTCTGCTTGCAACATCAGTAGCCAGCAGAATAGAACGCGCCTTTGCCTTGAACTTGTTTAGAGAGCCCAAGCGTTTATTCTGGAAGAGAAGAAAAAGGGAATGAGAGAATAACGCTCATGCTGATTAATATTCTCTAGTTGAAACACTGGTACAGAAGAACTAGGGGGAGAAACAACTCAAAAATCTTACTTCTCTAATTTCTTTTTTGAAAGAAAATTAGTTAAAAAAATAGTTAAATACAATAGTTAAATTTCTAGGGATCACTCCAGTCCACTAGCTGTGAAATACTACTTCTGCAAGGTAGTTGTGTGTCAGTGTGCTACAGCCCATTTCCCAAGCAACAGGTTTCCTGTCTACTCCATTCTGTGGGGTACACTCATACCTGACTCATCTGCCCATGGAGAGGAATGGCAGTGAAGCCCAGGTTGCGGAGCAGTAAAGCAGTCCTCTGAGTATTGTTACATGTACTACAGAATATCATGAAAGAGTTCCCAGCTAGTTCATTCAAGATATAAACCAGATAGCTGTCCTGTGAAGAAAGACAGAGAAGAAAAAAACCAACCCAGATATAATCACATATGCCACATTAAAGAGCAAGTAGAAGCCAGAGAGGATGGCAAGATACTGGGCAGCAAGACAAGACGCAATCAGATGAGAGAAGAAACAGAAGTGGCATTACCTTGAATTTGGATGGGATGAAAATGTAGTATTGCTGCAGTTTTTCAACTGTCTGGTATTTGGAAGAAACAGCACATTTAACAGGATTCTTCAGAGCAGCACGCTGGAGTTTTTGAACCTGGAAAGGTCAATGTAAGTTAGTACTAGATGGCAGAGATCTTGTCAGAAACCTGTATCATACAGTCTCCAGTACAGCCTGATGGAAGGAGAACTAAAGCAGAGTACTCTGCTCTTACCTTCTTGGTCATGGTAGCAGAAAACAGGAATGTCTTCCTGTCTCGAGGAATCACTTTTAATATCTTATCCACCTGTAAAAATAGAAAGGAAACGTAAATGCTGAATGCAACAGTGATCAAGACATAAGCCTTCTCCAATTATAATGATCATCCAAACGGAGAGTAATGCATGTGTGCAACTTTCACAGTAGGAACAAATTTCACCTCTTCTAAAGGGAAGGTGTAGGCTTATAGCTCGTTGCCAATTAGGCAGCATGAATTCCACAAGTCCAACAGCTGTGCAAATATTGGGAAATATTCCTGCCAAGAACGTGCATGTGATCATGTTCTACAGCAACTGCACCAATGTCAGGTGCTCCAGAGAAACCAGCAGATTTCAGAGACAAAATGCCTCTCCTACTGTCTTGCTACTGCTCTGCAGAACCCTGCTAAATTCTACTGCCACCATAGACTTTTGTGCAATTATTAGATCTTAGTTACAATTTGCTATTAATTTCTACAGAACAGCTCAGTGTTTACTATGTGACTGTATGAAGTAATTTTAAAGGGACTCATATGGTGTCCCAAACTCTTCTTTTAGCAGATTCCTACCTCTGTCTCAAAATCCATGTTAAGGATCCGGTCAGCCTCATCCATCACTAGGAACTTCAGAGCTCGTAAGTTGAAGCCCTTTGTGTTCTCCAGATGGTCAACTAGACGGCCAGGGGTAGCTACCAACAAGATCATGAGAGCAAATTTAGAATGAAAGCAAAGAAAAAGATCTAAAGAGGCAAAAGGATAATCCATTACAGAAATGGGATTATTTGCCCAAGAGAAGTAAAGGCAGATCGCTTTGTGGGAAGGACTCTTTCATAGGATATCTTCAGAGTGTTTTGAAATAAGACTAATGGAGTCAGACTCTCTGAACAATGCCTTCCTCCCCCTCTCCCCCTAAAAAACCCCACAAAACAGACTGTAAAAGAGCTGTACTGAGAAGGATGACAACAGCAATTTGAATAGTTGAGGAGAATGAAAAACCAAGCCAAAGGCAGTCTAGCAGGAATCACTTTTATGATATGGGGTTGGAAGGGACCTCTGGAGATCCTCTAGTCCAGGCCCCCTGACAAAGCAGGTCCACCTACAGCAGGTTGCACAGGAACATGTCCAGGGAGGTTTTGAATGTCTCCAGAGACAGAACCTCCACCACCTCTCTGGGCAGCCTGTTCCAGTGTGCTACTGCCCTCAAAGTAAAGAAGTTCCTCCTCATGTTTATATGGAACTTCTTATGTTAAAGTTTGTGCCTGTTACCTCTTGTCCTGTCATTGGGCACCACTGAAAAAAGACTGGCCCCATCCTCTTGACACTCACCCTTTTAAGTATTTATAGGCTTGATGATTTGGAGTGAGCTTGTAGCAGCAAGGCTACTGGCATATACTTTAGAAGCGTTATGAATGAGCCAGTACTCAGATCTCAGGACAAAAACAAATGAAGGATGTACTCTTACTTCTCCTTCAGATGCACAAAACCTTTTGGCACTCTTTCTGTAGACTACTGTAGTCCGATAATATTCATACCTCGCACCCCCAGCACATTAACTTACCAATTATAACATGTGGTTTCTTGGCTAAGGCCAGAGATTGAGACATGGTGTCAATTCCTCCCACAATAACCGCTGCAGGACAAACAGAATATAATGAATCTCTCAGCGTAGCACCAGCCAGCCCCGGCACCCTAGTGTTTCCTCCTACTCCTTGCCACCCACAACAACTCTACATATAAAAGGCCACTTATCTTTATGAGAATTCACTTTACTTTAGCACACCTGACCTTCCCATGCCTCTTAAGCCATACCACAAAGTCCTTACTGGCCCTGGGTATTTTTTTTTTCACAGTTGAAGAGCTACAGGCAGTATCTATTCCTTGCAGCTTAACTCAGCTGCAAAAATCTCCATATGCTCCAGTAATACCCACAAAGCTTTTATGTTTGTAGAGAATATCTAAAGAACCAATACAGAGAGTCTGAAAAAAGATTAAACTACATCACACTATATAGAGTGGAACTTTGTTCAATTTCACTGGACACAAACTTACTATTGAGAAGATTCTCTTTTACTTCCATCTTGAACTGTTTGGAGATAAAATGCAGAAGAGCTGCAGACTACTCCATGAGGGAAAAACCATACAGCCTTTCTTTCCCAAACTTGACACCAGATCTCCGTCTTCCAGCATCATAAGCTTTTATCATCTTTTGTTCAATCGTCCATACAAATATTCTCTACTTTTTCCTTTGCAATCTACAGCCGACAAACTTCAGTTTTCAGGAAAACTGCTTCAATATCACAAAGCTACTTACTAGTGTGGACACCGATGGAGGATCCTAGAGCTTCAAACTGCTCTGAGATTTGGAAGGCCAGCTCCCTTGTCGGTGTGAGGACAAGAGCAAATAATCGCTGAGGTGTCTCCAGCAGCGCTTGAAGAATTGGCAAAGCAAAGGCTCCCGTTTTTCCAGAGCCAGTTTCTGCCAGTCCAATGATATCTCTGCCTACAAGGAGCAGCAAGGAGGGCAAAAGCTGTTAAAATCTAGGCCAGAGAAAGAAGCCTTTAAAGCACTGTGCAATAAAGCACAAGAATTCCCTAAGGATTTAAAAAACAAAAAAAGGCACACAGAGGGTAAAGAGGAAAAAAGGGTCAAACCAAAGAATTTGAGAATATCTCCGAATCACTTTGAGAGTGTAACTTCATTTGTACAATGATTACAGTCTCGATTCTTTCCATTCTGTAGTTAAATTCCTGCCAATATACAGGTTTTCATACAAACTTTAGATTCAAAAAATGCTTGACTTTATTATTTCTCAAATCTGTCCAAATTTACAGCATATTGCTTCTATCTGGGTAAGTATTCTAGACCAACTGTTGTCTTTTTACTGGTTTACAAGGAAATAAGACTCCAGTGGTTAAGACTTAGGTCATACCAACCACAAAATGGCGCTACCAAACTCACATTTCACATGGATTACAATAGCCTGTCCTTTGCCCAAAACCAGTGCAGGCAATAGAATAGAATTCATCAACAGAATCCATTCTGACCTCTAAACTGCTACAGCTGAGAAGAATGCACTGCTAACAGGCTTTAAACTGGAGACAACTTCTCAGGAATGAAATTTTACTTTTGTTTGGGTTTTTTTTTGTTTTTCCAAGAGAGTCTTATGTGTAGAGTAAAAGAGTCTGACAACAGTTAAGTACTAGGACAGAATAGACACTGAAAGTTTATTCCCATTCTGTCACTACGCTCTATTCCTGCTTCATGGTGGTTAAAATAAAAAAGCAAACCAAATATTCTGGAGGCAGAATTGTTTGCTGATTCAGTAATTTATTTTCCTGTAATTCCAGGAAGTTTACAGAAAGTCACTGTGGTTTACTCACTCCAGAAATCTAATTTCAAATAACTGCCTGCTCACAGCAACGCAGATTATACAAGCTTTGTAATCAGTCAAGGCATCTCCAATTTCAGACACACACTATAGGTATCTACCAGAAGAGTCCCAGTCCTAAATCTATCACAAGTTTCCTGTGTATTTCAGAAAGAAAGTGGTCAATGCAGACTAGCTGCTCAAATGATTGACAACAATCCTATTTACCAGGGAGTGTCAGAACTACACAACAGTAGTGAACACTCAAGAAACCCTATTTGTACCCATTTGAAAGTTTATAACTGCAAGCAGTGATACAGAAGAAATCAGTATTCCAACCTCCACCTGGGAAGTACACAAGAATGAACAAACTATTTCTAGACAGAGGTCTCTAATGATGAAGTGAGAACACTCTCATCCCTGCCACTTACTTCTCACCCAGTAAAATTAATTCCCATAGAGCTCCTGGGTCATCCCCAGACTCAGGATCAGAGAAGTACACTGCTCACCTTGGAGGGCCACTGGAATAGCCTCAACTTGGATCTTTGTTGGCACCTTCCATCCTAACTGGTCACAAGCTTCACACAGGACATCTGTCACTCCCTGAACATTAGTGAAAAGAGAAAAGGGAAACCAGGATGACCAAGATGACCTAAATTAAACCACAGAGTTAAGTTAAATACATGCTGCAACAAAGCCAAGCTTGTCTCTAGCAATGACAAACCCCATTAGACCCTCAGTGCAACTACATGAAAGGGCAGGCTGCTCACAGTGATCCCCATCTCCATCCCCACTTCATAGATGTGTTCAAAAGTGTTGGAGGTGATCACCATCAGGAAGAAACTAGTAATTTTTCCCTAGTTTACACAAGGAACTTTACACACACAGAGCAGCCTCTCTTCCCCTCTGGGGGTGCCCCATGAGCACAGAAATAGGAAAACACCTGGGCAAGGTAACACAACTGGAAATACAGGCAGCCGGCCAAGATGCGCAGACCGGAGCAGCAACGCCATCCTCACCGGGGCAGAGGCCCGGACTCCCCAGACCTCCAGCCCAGGCACAGCACCGCGCACGCCGATGGACGCGGCGGCGGGGCCGGCCCACGTGTCTACCCCCTTCCCGCACACCGGCGGCTCCGCCGGCCCAGGGGCCGCCTGCAGCCCGGGGCCATGCCGCGACGGGGCGAGCACGACAGGGCGGCGTGGGGCACGGCCTGGCACACGCGGCTGTGCGAGGAGCTCCCCTCCGGCCCGACATGCGGGGCGCGGGCACGAAAGCGCCCCGGGGAACGGGGAAGGGAGGAGCGGGGACAGAAGCGGCCCCGGCGCGGCCTCACCAGGTCCTTGAAGCTCCGTGGCTCTTCCACCGCCGCCTCCGACTCCGCTGCCGCCTCCGGCTCCGCCGCCTGGCCTTCCTCGTCTCCTGCCGCCATTTTGGACAGTCACCATCTGAGGCAGCGCAGAGCACTATGGGAGTTGTAGTCCCACTCACCCCGTCGAAGGCAGTTATGGGATTTGTAGTTCGGAGGAACGAGCCAATCGAGAAGTGGGCGGGGCTCGCGGGCCATGCGCGGCGGCCGCTGGGCGTCGGGTGACGTGAGAGAGCCGGTGCCGGCTGAGTTACAGTGGCTGTGTAAACAAGCTGATCTGCATGTTGAGGGATATTAGTTGTTTGGCGCAAATAAACAAGTTTTAATTATAGTAATTTACTTATAATAAGATGTGATCTGTGCTTTTACCTAGCTGTACTGGACACGAGTAGCTGGATTTGCCGAAGCCTTTAGGCCGTGGTAGTTATTTCTCCTAGCAGCTGGTACGGTGCTGAGCTTAGTCGTTTAATATGGGAAAGGTGTACATACCACACGGGTGTTTTGATAGTGGTTTTCCCAAGTCTGGGACTCTTCGGTTCTCCGTATTCTGCCAGCGAGCCCAGGCGCACAGGATGTGTAAGCCACAAGTTAAGGAGGCACTAACCCTCAGCTGAAACTGCAAATCAACAAGATAAGAGCCTGCCTGCCTGGGCACAGGAAAATAATCCAATAAGATGCTAAAATCGTAGAATTGTCTGGGTTGGAAGGGACCTTTAAGATCAGCTAGTCCAACCATCAACCTTACTCTGATAAAAATCAATTGCTAAACCATGTCACTAAGCTCTATGTCAACCCGTCTTTTAAATACCTCCAGGGATGGTGCCTCAACCACTTCCCTGGGCAGCCCATTCCAAGGCTTAATAACCCTTTCAGTGTAAAAATTTTTCCTAATACCCAATCTGAACCTCCCCTGGCGCAACTTGAGGCCATTTCCTCTTGACCTATCGCCTGTGACTTACAAGAAGAGACAGACCCCCGCCTCTCTACAACCTCCTTTCAGGTAGTTGTAGAGAGCGATAAGGTCTCCCCTCAGCCTCTTTTTCTCTAGGCTGAACAACCCCAGCTTAGAAGACCCCAGACCAAAAGTCTCATGGGCAGCGTGTGAAGAGCACGTAGGGGGTGGGTATATAGCTCACAAGGCTATAATTGCCCAGGGATTTCTTTGCTTGGGGTCCCTCTCTTCAGAGGCAGCCAGTCTGGGCTGTCACTGCTGCTGTACCCTTCGATTAAATTATTTTACAAAATCCGGTGCCTGAGACTCTGCTTCGGGAAATCTAGGGTCAAGCCTGAAGAAGGAGGAAGGGCACCTGAGAGTAAGTGTCAACACCATGGATGGTGTGTGAATGCTCTGGCAGAGGCTTCTTCTTTAACACTTCACAAGGCTTGATTAAGTAGCACACTTGAGGAGGCATTTCTTCTGAAGGTGTTCAAGGCTTGTTTCCTTTTAACTTAATTTGGTTTATGCTTCTGCAAGGGAGGGTTGATTACGTGGCAAGTGCTATGCTTTGCTAAATTAGAAACTGTGGGTGGATTTTCACTGATCTCCAGAGAGGCCTCCAGGAAAGGGGGAGTTATGGATCTGTAGGCACCTGTATTGAGATAAGAGCACATTGAATTGGCTGTGTTAAAACCTGCCTGCCTGGCATTAACCGCAAATGGCTAAACCTCTGGCCTGCAGCTCAGCACTTGTGTTGCTTAGGCTGCGTATCCGTGTTCTGTATTCATAAATTCTGCAGTTGTGAAAGAACAAGGCAAAATGAGCTAGCCAGGCACAAAAATACAAATATATATATATATAAACCTGCATATATAATACATATAAGGAGCAAATTGACTTTATCATAACTGCTGTATGAAACATTTTGAATTACTAGTGCAGAGAAGAAAAGAAGTCAAGAAGCGTCATTGTTCTGCCTTGTTTTCCTGTTTATGGTAATTGCCAATGTGCAGCTTTGAAGTGCCAGAAAAACATAAAATAAACTGAACTGTTTGAACTCACTGCATGAAATGAGAGAATAGGGGATGGGAATAGATGAAAACATTCACCCAGATCTCTTCATTGCTGCTGTTGTGACTCAGGCGGGGAGTATGCAAGTGCAGAGTGAGAGATGAAAATGGTGATGGATTTAGTGCCTTTTGAGGGAAAGCAGCATCAAAATACCATGTCATGATGATAGTTCTGAGCTCATTGGTTTCTGTCTGGTCTGGATGTTGCCTCTCTAATTTGTATTCCCACTGCTGATTGCAGCTAGGCACCCTTGCAACTAGGTGAACATCCTTTGGGGAAAAGGATGCTAACGTATCCAAGAGCTTAGGCTTCAAAACAACAGCAGAACTGACTGTAAAATGGAACTCGTGACTGCATTTCTGAGCAGACCTTCCTCTCTCGTGCTGGTTGGGAAGCCCAGCTGGGTGTGCTCGCAGTGGAAATGCTGACGTAGCTCAGCATCTGTCACTGGATTCCAAGCATGCAATTTCCTCTGCTCCCAGAACAATGAGGAAAGTGAGAGGAAATCTGAACAAAGTCTCTGCATGACAGAGAAAGGAGAGGAAACCTGAAACAATTCACTGGGCAGCAGTGGAAATGAAACTGCTGCATCCTGAGGAGAAGGATCTGGGAGTCCTAGTGGATAGCAAACTTTCCATGAGCCAGCAATGTGCCCTTGTTGCCAAGCGGGCCAATGGAATCCTGGGCTGCATAGGGAGAAGTGTGTCCAGCAGATTGAGGGAGGTCATTCTCCCCCTCTACTCTGCACAGGTGAGGCCACAGCTGGAATACTGCATCCAGTTCTGGGCTCCTCAGTTCAAGAGGGACAGGGAACTACTGGAGAGAGTCCAATGTAGGGCAACGAAGATGATTAAGGGATTGGAGCACCTCCCTTACGAGGAAAGGCTGAAAGAGCTGGGGCTCTTTAGCCTGGAGAAGAGAAGGCTGAGGGGAGACCTCATCTACGTTTACAAATATCTGAAGGGTGGGTTGAAGGATGATGGAGCCAGACTCTTTTCAGTGGTTTCCAGCGATAGGACAAGGGGCAACGAGCACAAGCTGGAACATAGGAAGCTCCATTCACATACGAGGAAAAACTTCTTTAGGGTGAGGGTGACAGAGCACTAGAATAGGCTGCCCAGGGAGGTCATGGAGTCCGCTTCTCTGGAGATTTTCAAGACCGGCCTTGATGCAGTCCTGAGTAATGTGCTCTAGGCAATCCTGCTTTAGCAGGGGAGTTGGACTAGATGATCTCTAGAGGTCCCTTCCAACTCTGACAATTCCGTGATTCCACTGTGCTCAGGAGCAATGATTTTAAAATAAATTAAAAAAAAAACACACTAAAAAAACCCCAAACAACAAAAAACACCCAATGTAGAAGCTAGCTATGGCCATATGTTTCAAAAATTACAGTAATCTGAACCATGGGCTTGCTGTATATCATTAGTGCTAAAGTTTAAGACTGATCAGCACTTTGACATGAACCTCTGTATGGGTCACTGGGATGCCTCAGAAAATGGAGCCAGGGATGTGATGGGAAGTCAACTGCTTGTGATTCTTTGTTGAACTCATTGCCCATATAATATGGTAGGTGCTGTTTTGGTGGGGAGCAGGGCAGAGCAATTCTATTCTGAGAAACTCCAGTTTTGGGTAATTCCCTTTTGTCAGTAGATGTATTTGAATAAAAGTTCCCTCCTGTCCTAAACTGCTGTTGGAATCACTCATGTGTGATAAAAGAAGTACTGCTTCTAAATGATGATTCCCTTTTTGTGCTTTTCAGCACGGGACAGTGCAGATTATACTGGATTTAGAAATTTTCACTCCAGACCTTTTAGACTTGTCTTTTGACCAAATATGTTCCTAACCCTGCTGCATGTTGTAAGCTCAGTCTTCCTTAGGGGGGACAGGGTGGGAGCATACACAGCAGATGAATTTTAGTGCAGGTATAATTCCAACTAGTTAATAAGGGATGCACAATAAGACAAGATGGACAATGTGTATACTAGGTCATGGTTAATGGTAGATGGTCTTGTGTACCCAACTGGGATGCCCAGAAGTAGGCTATTGGGATATCCTGACTCCTTGACTGTACTTGGGCTCCTTTGTCATAGACACCATTTATTATGCTTTCAAAACACACTATGGGACTTTGCATTAAAATTATGTTTGCATTCCTGCTTCACCATCAAATAATTACTCCGTGCAGTAGTTTTCCAAAAAAAAGGGAGTAAAAATGGCACCAGGAGGCCAGCCTGGCTTTATAACTGCCAGCCCAGGCTAAACACCAAATCACACACGTACCCTTCTCACCTGGCTGCCTAGCTACCGAAGGAAGGGTTCCACCAGCACATCTGCTATTTTTAAGGGTGAATAACTACTAGCAAAAAAGCTGCTTATCAAAGACACTTCCCCTAGATGCTCTAAGGGAGTCACAATATTGGAACTAAGCCTATATTTATACTGACATAGGTGCATCCCTGTCCCAGCCCAGGTCACTTGCTTCTGGTGCTTTCTTGATATCATCTCTAGTGCTCATCTGACACAGCAGTGAGTAGGAAGAAGTAGGAAATGAATCTTACCAACAAATATGGTAGATTTCTTCCAGCACAGCTCTTAAATATTTTAATCTGTGTTGATAAAACCAACCATCTCAGGAGTGTGGTGAAGTCGTAACTGATCTGGTAGAGTTAGCTGGTGATATGCTGCATACACTAAGAAAAACTTTACATCGTGTCTGCCTTTGCACAGTGTGCAGTTTACACTCCAAAAACACACTTATGTGCTCACACTTAATGCACCTCAGTGTCTGCATGTCAGAGATCAGCCTCTACAGTGTACATGGTCTGATTTGCACATTGGAGTATGCGCTCACACAGACATAAACACATGCACACAAAAGCCAGCTGTGTGGCGTGGAGATGATGACCTCACTTTTCATTCTCCCCTTTTGAATACCTCCAGCTGCTCCATTTGATTCCCTGGCTCCAGTGCCTAGAGCATGAAATCGAGCAGAGTGAGCCAGGGGGACAGGAATGTGATCACACGCAGGTGTGCAGAGAGACACTGACACAAAAGTGCTTCATATTCATTTAATCGAACCAGCAGTGTACTTGTTCATTTCTGGCAAACAGGCATGGGCATTACAGGCATCTCAGTCACATTCTGAGGAACCAAAGCTTTTTTTTCTTCTTATGTGTAAAAACAAATGTTGATATCATTGTGAGGAAGAGGCAAAAAGGACAAGGATTCAAGCTTTGTGAGATGTAGTGTTTCCCTTCCTAAGATTTTTGCCAGCATTACAGAATTACAGAGTGGGTTTTCTGATCACTTTAAGATTCATGCATCTACAGGGGAGTTTCCCTTATCCACTGAGGCCTACTTGTGGAGGTGGAATTATCTCCGTATTAACTCCTCTAGTTGTCTCAAGTTAGTTTCTGGGGTCTCTTCCTTGTACCTCTTCAAGGTGCATGATCCCCATCATCACAGTACTTGAGTACTTTGCAATATTTGTCTCAGAATCATCCTTGTGAGGTAGGGAAGTGCTACTATCCCCTCTTTTTAGACAGAGAACTGCGGCACTGAGGGGTCAAAAATCACAAAGGATGCATTTAGCAGAACAGTCACTTGGAACAGGGTCCCAGTCCTTCTTCCTGCTTTGTAAGTGCTCTCCTGTTGAATCATCCTACTCCTCTGCACCCCTCTTGAGTATTAGTACCAGTATATATATTGTTAATGCTAAGCTTATCCCAGGAAGCATTGCTAAGAGTACGTGTAGCTCTCCTTGAGTGCTGGCTCCACCCTCATAGACAAACCACTGTGGGTCTCACAGGCTGCTCGACTGCGCAGGGAGCATCACCTCCACCTCTCAGATGTGGTCCCATCACAGCTGGCCTCCAGCTCAGACCAGTAACACCAACCTATTCTTCCCTTCCTGCTGCAAGAGATATAACTGCTTTCTTCCACCGGTCCCCTGAGGCAGGCTCTGGTCCCAGGGTCACTAACCTGTCCTTTTCCTTCTTTTCGTTCCTAAGATCTGTCACTGGTTGACCGTGTTTCACCTATTTTATAACTACCAGCATTCAGGCCACGTTTTCCTTTTCCTACAGGGACTTGCCCTCCCTCACCACCAAAGAATGGGTAACTTGCTCTCACATGCTACAGACTTGCTTTGCCTCTAAGAAGAGCTGCTTTCCTTTGGAGCAGAGGCTTCCTTTTTAAAAGAAAAAATATACACATCTTTAAATACAGTATCAAAACCTTAAAATAATGCTATGCAAATAAATAGAATAAAAACATCACAGTTCTCAGCCTGGAGAGGTTTCCACAGAAGGGATAACAATCAATTTCTGGCCCTGCTATTTCACCCTGGGATGATGAGCCATCCATATAGTCTGACATATCTGGAGCTGCTTCCTTCAACAGCCTTTCCAGATGTACCTTGGTAATGGGACTGTAGTGGAAATTGGCAGCTGCTGGCTATTTGAGGGTACCCCAGCCCTTTTACCACTCATAGATTCGTAAGTCCTGATAGGATTCATAAGACCCGGACTGCAGGGATTCTGTCAGCCTCCTGATCCACTTCTTTTTGCTGCCTTAGGGAAGCAGAGCTGGGGAGATGGCTGGGGAAACATGGATCTGGGGAACGAACCCCTACCCCTGCCTTCAGGCTGTGGGATCTGTTGCTGTGTACACAATAGTCCATGTGTCCATCTTAACCTCCAACTTGAATCAGGTGTCTGCTGTCAGTTGGTGGTGTGTGTGTCTGGAAGCTTTAGCTTCCTATTAGGAAGGAGTTTGTGTTCAGATATAGATAAGGCACATCAGAGATGTGCGCACCTGTGTGGATTAGCACCACCAATATTATAACAGCAACAGGCAGCAGTGCTAATGGTGACAATTAATAATATAATGTCTCTAAGCCCGGTTTGTAGTATGGATAACCACTGTTTCAGCTGGATGGTCTTGGGATCTCAGCAGTTGTTTTAGCACTCAAGTTGAGTCTCCTCGTGCATGGGGAAACCTCTGTCCTGGACTCAAGAAGTTCACAGACTTCATCCATCGCCCTGGTGCAGGTCTCAAGGTTGGCAGCCAGCTTCTGGATTTTGGCCTTCAGGACAGCCTGGCTCACTTTTGTGACCTCCTTTGTGTATTCTGGCACGAGGAAGCTGTGGGAGCCGCAGAAGACCATGAAGCAGATGGAGTTGTACAGCGAGATGGAGGCCCTCTTCTCCGACTGGCGCAGTGTGGGGTCCCCCGGGCCCTGCCCCCGGCGGAGGAACTCCAGGCAGCTGAGGATTTCCCTCATCTGCTTCCGACAAGTCATTGCAATTTCCTGCACCTTCCTCACCTCCCGGGAATTGCAGAGCACTAAAGAGAGATCGGAGGAGATGCTGACGGCCCCCCCGGCAGTGGCCAGTCCCAGACCCACAGCCGATGCCAGGAGAGAAGCTCCCAGCGTCGCCGGGCTCAAGGACAGCCCCACGATGGCTGTGACTGCTCCAGCGGCGGTCAGGGTGCTCCCACTGACATTGGCAATCAGGGACCTTTTGCGGAGCTTGTTGAGTTTACGAGCTGCCTTGTGAAGGTGAGCAATTTGGCCACGCAGCCTCCGTCTCTGATCCAGCAGCGCTACGTGGAAGTGGTGTGTGGGGTCTAGAGTTTGGGGAAAGGTAGCACCGTTTCTCTCCATGGCCTCTGTCCAGAAACAGAAAAGGGTGGGTTAAGATTTACGTTAAAGAAGATCATGAGACATGCTCAGCCTGGACCACCGTTTCAGACATGGCATCCAGCCAATTATTTTTTTTTTGCTTCACCCAGCTACATGAAAGGTTTGCTCTCTGCACACACGTACACACTCACGCACACACACACATATGCACGTATACAGAGGAACTTCTTCAGACAGAGGAACTTTTTAAAATTTTTCTTGTTCCTTGTGAAACCTAAAATATCTTAAGGGCTAGGGTCAGAGGTGCTGTTGTTATTACCTCTCTGAAGACACAAAACATCTCTTCCAACCCCAGGGATAGAAACTCCCTTGAGATTGACTCGGTGCCCAGAGCAGTAATGCTACCAGAACTAATGGGTTTTTCCCACAATGGGATTCAGAGGATCTGCAATATTCAAGGGTATCTTTCACAGGAAAGGCCAGACTCTAAGGAGGGGAAAGCCACCCATCCTAGGTTGCTATTTAGGGGTCATTTCCCATTAAAGGAGGACAGAGGGAAGCTGCTAAGGGGAGTCAAGGTCTGGCTTTTCCATCTAGGAGGTGAGAAGCTCATTGATGCCTCAGTCGGGTATTGTGAACATCCTTCCTTTCTTTAGGCCTGAGCAACTCAAGGTCCTGCAGCATTTTTTCCCTATTGTAACCTGGCGTCAGGGTCCGGACAAAGATGGGAACTGTTTTTCTTCAGTGTTCAGTCCAATCTGTGGTGGTGGATCCCCAGGGACAGTAGCAAGGAGGTCTATGGACCTTGTTTAAAATGTTCATGGAGGGTACACCCTAAAAGCGAGACCAGTTTCAGTATGGACTACCTTGGGGATGGGTGAAACGGGGAAATACAGACGCCTGTGAATAGAAAAGGCTTGAAAACTGCTGGCTATGGCAACCTCCCCTGGCAAGATCGCAGGAGAGTGGCTTCCCTCCTAGAGGGTGAATCTTCAGGGCTTCAGTGCTAGGTGATCTGTTTGCTCTCTCTGTTCTTTGTCACAAGGGTAGAAAGAAATGTTCCAATGAGCATTTGCAGGCTGCTCTAGGGCTGCTAAGTGCTTTACAAAGGAAGCCAGCATCCTTAACCCTGCTTACATATAGGCAAGCAGCTGCAGCGAGGGAAGCAACAGGAGTGATGTAGCATCGCCAGTTGTCTGGTAGGAGCAGAGCTTCTGTGCTCCACAACACTGCACTGTGCAAAAGTCTGTGGTGCCTCTGCACCTAGGAAGGTCTAGCCATAAAGCTAAGAAGCTCTTTGCAGTCCATAATCCGCTCATAACCTAAAGAAGTTTCTGTAGCAGAAAGACCCTGTCCCAGGGCCAACTAGACAAAACTATTCATTGCTACAGCCAGCTTTCACTTCTAAGTCTTCTGAACTCTTTGAACTGGAGGTGCCTGCTCCCGCACACAGGCAGACTATACAGTTCGGATCCTTGGCGCTTTCATTCTGTAGAATCCCTGTGTTTCAGAAGCAGGAAACCTCCTACCATAAAGAGTCTTTCCATCCTGAAGTGTGTAAGTAAATAATTTTCACTGAATTTTTTTTCCCTTCTACTTGTCCTAATCCATGTCATGCAGAATCCTTTAGGACCTCCCCTTATGCCGTTTAAAACAATGACCTCAGTGTCTCTTGGTATCTTTGGGCCATTTGACCTACTTATTACATTGTGCTTTTCTTAACTGGAGGCAGCGGCCTCTTATTTTCACACTATCATCAGAGATGGAGCTGAAAGCACAAGGGCTAACACTGAGCTAAATGGATACCAGCATTGAAATGAACAATGAACATGTCATCAATAACTTAACAGCAGATCAATATGATGATGATTAAATATATCGATTCCTGTTCCCTCTTAACAATTTGTTCTGCAGATTTTCTTGCTGTGAACAGTGTCAGGTAGTAATAGCGGCCATCTCACTGCAGTTAGTAGAAAAGTCATTCAATATATAGCATAAGCCACACAGTGATGCATATCTTCTGAATACACTGATTTATGCCAGCATAAAGGAAAATGAAACCAATTCCTGCTCTTAGAGAAAAATCTCCCCAGCAAAAAAGGTATAAATTAGTTCAAAACCTGCAAAAGCTTTCTTAATACAGTGCTCAGACTCCAAAAAATACTGGTTCAGACTTACCTTTAGTTTCCAGCTGGCCTCCCCAAAGACAAATTTTGATCTGTTTCTGGAGGAGACCAATTTATAGCTCCTGTGGACCAATTGCTGCGATGGGAATGCTTTGCCTCATACTGGGAGTCTGCCATTTCCTGCTCTCCCTTGTGCAGAAGGATGTGACACACTGGAAAGTGACCTGCGGGACAGCGAGCACACATCATGTTCAGGAAACGATCCCTGCGAATGAACATTGTGTGTTCGCTTTTCCTGAAGTGTAGGGGGAAAATTTTTTTTTAAATCTCAGCCTATTCCTGGCGCTGAGCTGGTGCAGTCATTCCCCCCAGGGATCAGTTGCCTTTCCTTTCCCTGAAATAGCAACTGATTTTACTCCGTGCTGGAGCCGCCAATTGCTTGATGACTGAAGTTTCCCCCCCCCACGTCTAGAGCCAGTGGAGTATCAGCCAGCCAGTGTGCTTACTTCATTCAAGGCCAGTGTACTTTTAAAATCTTTGGGACAATTGTGTGTGTGACTGGCTGGAGCACAGCAGTGCTGTGTGAGAGCTGGAGCGGTGCTCCGCTCCTTAAAAGGGAAGCAGCCCCACAGCAAGATGATTGCTCTGAATTCCTTTCCCTTCTACTTCTGAGTAGATAAAACCATGCAGCATCCTGCAAAAAAAGAGTGATCTCCCTGTGTTTTTGATCTGTTTCTTAACCATGGGTGCTGTGATGGTTGAGAAACAGCCGTGTTGTTTTCCTAAGGTGCCTGCCCAGCAATCAGTGGTCAGAAAAAACAGGTCATTGGGATCCCCCCTTTTGCTGCCTGCTGTTGCCTGGCAGTTGTGCCCACATACAGATGTGGCCAGAGGGAGAAACCGATGAAGTTGTTGGGGAGAAACAGCCTAAGTGACACTCCTGGCCACTGCCGTTCACTCTGATCCAGGGCCAGCTTGATCAAAGACAGATTCTTTTTGTATGGGTTCAGGAGAAAAAGGACTTTTTTGCATCACTGCGTGGTGCAGCCTACTATAGACCAAAGTGACATGTGCCCTTATTTACACAGGGCCTGTGGTGCCAGGGCCATCTGTTTTCAGCAGTTGTGCTTGAAGATGGGGCACCCACTTTCTTGCTTGGTAGATTCTCAGTCTTCAGGGCTTTTTATTAATTGGGAACCTCTGATTGTGCCCTAGTGTCCCCCTGGCCTGGCTAATCAGAAAGCTACTCAGCCGTCACTGAGCGGTGAGGCTTTCCTGTTGAATGTGTGAGATGCACAGCCACGCAATTGCTGTAGCAGACCTCAGGAAGGGACAAGGACTGAGAGGCAGGGAAAGGGGAAGGCTGGGATTATTCATTTCAATGGCAGCTAGGCTTTAGATCACCTTAAAATGACTGTGAAACGGTATGCCAAGTGTTTTGTCAGGGGTGGACCTGCGTCAGATGGGACATGAACAAATAAATAAATAGCATTGAAGAGCTACTTCAACCTGTCACAGACCTGAAAGGAGAAAACATTGTTTTGAAGATGCTTAAATAAGCAATCTTAGTCTGTTACACTTTGTACACATTGCACATTAACAGGAAGGTGAGTTTTGACACCGAAGGAAACTGTGCTTTAGCCCTTCCCTTTGTTTTAGAAACATTGAATTTGAGCCCATCTGCCTTGGTGAACATTTGCAGATGACAGACACGAGAATTCTTTCCTACATTCCCAAATAGAATAGGTTTTTTTTAAAGTAACTGCATCTGTGTTAGGACTTGTGTCAGCAGAGATGTCCTTGTTAGGACAGTGAGTTTTTGGTAAAAACAAATTAATGGAGAAAAGAAAAAAAAAAGGTCTAGAATGAGCCTGAGAAGGTGACACTGTTTTGGTTGCTCTTCTTCCTTTCCCAGTGCTCTTCTTTCAGTATACTCAGCTGCAAAATGTTGTCAGAAACCCCCTGCGATGCTCAGTTCGTGGGCAAGGACATGATTAGAGTGCGGAAGAGAGATTTCACTTTTTTAATAGTATTCCCTCACAGAGTTTCCTGCACACTGAAAGACCTGTGCTTCACACAAGACGAGGTTTTGGTCTCGGACTAGGATGCTTTCTCACAGGGATCATCCTGGGTTTCTTCACCATCTAAAGAGAATGTTTCCCCCTAATCCACCCCAATAGTGAGGTGCATACCCAGAAAGTAAGGACTTTCCATGAGGAGTTACAAATGTCAACTTGATTTTAAAAAAAGAAAGTGTATTAGAATAAGAAATATTATTTCCTAAGGAGTTGCCCTACAGCAGTATGCCGCGATCTGGTTTTGTCCCTGCTGTTACTCTTAAAGCATCCCTTTGGTCTTCTCTTCCACCCATAATTAGAGAGACCCCCTCCAGCAAAGGTGAGCAGGTGGGAATGGGAGCAGGATGGGAGGTCCCAGAGGCCTGCTTGGAGTGAAAGTTAGCTTCCAGGGATCTCAAGGCTTGTGAGGTAGGTCTGACCTTCACTGGGCAGTCCTGCAAGCTAGTGGAGGCCTCACCATCCTGCCTGCTGTACGTTTTCACCCAAACCCTCTGCTGCTGCAGTCTCTTCATTCTTGGCCTATGAAGCACTTGGGCTTGAGGGTAGAAGGGGCACAGCAGGTGTTTCACAACTACCCTGGCCAAAAACGGTCCCTCTGCTCCACCCTTTCCCATCTAGCCACATCCTTTTGAAATGGGCAGAAGCCAGAGCCATGCAAAATCTGCTCTGAAGGCATTTTGTGGGAACAGATGACCAGCAAGGGGAAGGAAGGATGTTTTATTGCCTCAGTTCTCTTCCTTCCAGTGGATTTTGGCATAAAGGACTGGTTTTTCTGCTCTTGTTCTCTCCAGTAGAAGGGATATATAGCAGAAGAATTTATTTTTAAGCTGTTTGGAGCTACTGCAATGTAACATGAGAATGTCTAAAATTTGAAGCTGGAATTTCAAGGATACACTTCCTTTATTAACATTATTTTGATCAATTGAGTAAATTTGAGTAAATTCACATTCAAATATAATCTTTTTAACCGAGAATTTCTGTCACCCTTGGTACTTTCAACTTGAACCGCTGGACCACAGAGCTAAAAGTTGTCTGTTTTTTTCTTTTCTTTTCCCTGTGGTTAATTGAATCGATGACAAATTTTAGCTCCTCTCAGCAAGACATTCATTCAGATTCAGTGGGAACTTGAATAGGCCAAAACTATTTGGCCTATATTTGCAAATAAAGCAAATGAGATCAAAAAGGGCTGCATTGGCTTTTAGTAACTTTACCAGTAGATCCAAATTAATTTTTGGAAAGCATTCCAGAATGAGACAGGCTGTTTTGGGCTCTGGTCACCAGCGTGTGTGGGACTTGGTATCATCCTGTTTTTGCACAATGAAAAGCTCCTGATCCTGTCTCTGTACTTGTCACTGACCAAAACCAGAAGGGTGTAGTGAGTGGGTTCACTCCACATCCCTGTGTGCTTCCTTTCCAGCTGCCTCGGCAGTTGGTGGGCAATGAGATTTCAAACGTGCTAAAAAACCACCTGCTCCAATATTGAATGAAAAATGTGAAAAAATAACAAAAAATCATGAGATGATATGAGGTCTCAGTGCATTGGCATTGACTGACAAGTTTTGGAAAGAAAAAAATTTTTTACTATTTTTATGAATTCCAGTATATCCTTTTAAATATACGAACAAAAAAAGAGTATGTTTTTAGAATTTGTGTTTTTATTTAATCTTAATTCTTCTCTTCTACCTTCAAATTAACCAACTGTTCTATTGTACATCATTTGCATCTAGTCAAGAGATATATTTAATATCCATCACAATACATGAGCATTTCATTGAAAAATAACTCAGATAAGAGACCTTACAATCAAATTTAAGTATTGGAGATGAAGTGATTTGGACAGATCGAGGCTGCTCTCCAGGTCTGCATGTTAATTCCATACCAGTTTTACCAATGATGCTGGCTTTGTCTTGGGACTATTCAGCTCAAAACCCTCAAATTTCACAAAGGAGGAATTGACTTGTCCTGGAATAGTCACAGTCATGTGTCAGTGTTTAATTCCTTCATCATCAAATGTGCATCTACAATCCTGGTGCTATATTTGAAGATGAACCAAGAGTTGAGAGATTCAGACTGTGTTGGAAGACCAAATCCTGAACTACTCTACATTTTTTGCGTCTCTTCTCGGTTTTTTAATACACTTGCAAGACCTATTTGGGGTGGGGTGGTGGGGTGGATAGGTGGGGAGGGTGAGAGAGTGGGGCATCTATTTTGGTTTATTTGGTTTTAAATTATTATCAGTTTTATATTGTTAAGCTTTTGCTAACAAGATTAAGGTTCAGCAGGAAACATTCCAAATAAAAAATGTGCTGGGGTGAAAACAAAATAATGAAATTTCATTACATTGATTAACCCTCCCATCTGGCACTGTAGAAACATGACAGACACACAGGAGCCTAAAGAAGTCCAGGAGAAGTTAAAAACTGTTACCTCCAACTTCAGATAGGGGTGCATCTCACCTAATTTCAGCCCTCTTCAGAGGTTCACACACAGCCAGTTTATTCGCTTAATGAAGCTCCCTCTAGAGCCAGGAGAAGGAAGAGCCATCCCCAAAGACTGGTTCAGTTCATCTCTTTCAGGCACCTGCTCCGTAATACGTGACTTATTATAGACAGCAATTCTTTATCCCTCTCCCGCTCTCTTCTATATCCTCCGGGGTTTGTTAGGTTTATGCTGCAATTTCAAATGTTCTGTCCCTCAGAGACTGCTCTGGGCCAGAGATGGTCCCTGTAACCCAGCACTTGGTGTCTTGCAGTGCTAGTAGGAGATGCTGTTGTGGAATATTGCAGGTAGCAGTGGAAATCCCTGCCTGTCCCCTTCAGTAACAGGCCCCTCTTGCCCACGGATTTATCTGGTACCTTTTAACCCTGCTGATGCCAGCTGCCTCCACTGCCTCCTGGGACAGTAAAGTCCAGAAGTTCCCAGTTACTCATGGTACAAAGAAGTATTTTATTTTGCCTGGTTTCAGCTAATATAGACCTTTCATAGAGTGACCCTTACGCTAGCTGGGTGGGATCAAAGAAAGAAAAGTCCATGGGTTTGATGATCTTGCACTGCACAGTGTGTGGCATGTGGTCCTCTCTCATGCTCGTGAGTGACAAGTTGTCAGTCACATTCTCAGGATTAGCAGAGGACAGGTACAAGCCAGACATGTACAGAAGAACACAGGGCTTTGCGGAGCTGCGCTTGGGAATGCAAAGAAAACATGTGATGGATAACATCACTGCATCACAGTTCTCATGGTTTCTTCTAGGTCCAGGGAGACTAAGATTCAGTTTTGAATGGCTGAGTCTGAACTGAAAAAAAATTACCCAATTCAAATCATTACTGTTTTTGTCAAGCCAGGACTTCTATTTTAAGGTCAGGTCTTCCATTCTTAAAATATGATAGCTGCAAGGTGATTCCTCTTCGTAACATTCTAGAGCTAGGAAAAATAATCAGAAACATTTTGTCCTATTGCCAGTGTCCTCAGAGGGAGGGAGAAAGGGAAATGCTTCCTCACCAGATAGGCTAGGCAGATCTTTTTATACCTTTGTTAGCATTAACATTAAGGCATAATCTGGTGTGGGGGCCTCAGAAATCACTTATTACACGTTACTCCGACCTGATCAGAAAGAATAGCTGTCAGCAATATAAACCTCTTTGAAGGAAATTTATGAAGAGGGGGTGGTAGTCTCATGAAGGACCTGAGGGCATCTTTCAGGCATGGTACTGAATCTGTTAATGGAAAAGCTGGCAAGAGCAAGTCACCACTCCTGTGGGGCCTGGGAGCCTGCGCTGCCAGAAGAAGGGAAACTGGTCAGCTGCAGAGCCAGGACGTGATGGGGACGGGAACTTGGCATTTCTCCCAGGCTCCTAGTTCATGTGTGCTGTGCCTGAGGGCTTTGCTGCCCGGTGTCCCCGAAGCAATTTCACAAGACTACAGGGATGGTCAGCAGATGCTCTTGGCGCGGGTGGATTCAGCCCGCTTCCTGTACCCTCCTGAATAAATGATAGGGACATGGGAAGGAAGAAAGGAAACCTGTGAGAGAATGCGCTTCCCTGCATCTGCAGATATGCCCTGCATGATTAGCAGAAGTCATAAGGCAGGGCATGGTTCAGTAACCCCATGGTTTGCAAACACATGTAGTTTTAAAAAATACTTTCTAAAAATGGCATCTTTCTGGGAGGTACAAAGGCTTGGGGGAGTAGTAAACCTCTCTGGTAGTGTTTGATCAAATGCAGCCCTTGAAAAGATCAGGTAGTGCCTATTTTTTGCCAGTCCAGTAATACAAACAAACCCAGCCCACCACAAAACCAAACAAAGCAAGCAAGCAAACAAACAAAAATAATTTTTTTAAAAAAAGTATTTCCTTACCTACTCTTTGATTTTGTCTAACCCACCCAAAACACAAACAGTAAAGAGAGACCTGGCTTTTGGGTATAACTGGGCTGGGCCTAAGACAAGACTTTGAGGGGACAGTAAAGCTGTTTGTGTCTCCTAGGTTGGATGGAGCCAAGATAAACCCTGTTATCACTGAGGGCGACCCAGAACAGGCTCCACTTTACACTTTGCTTCTCACTGCTGGAAGATGCTTTGCTGGCAGCTGGAAATTGTTGGGGTAACAGGAGGAGAGTCTCCTCTGAAATGCCCAAAAAATTATTTTCAAGGAAGGTTCTGTAAAAAAAATCTTATCTTCCGATTCATGCTCACATCAGGATCACGGTCCATATGAGCACTATGCAGAAGAGATGCTTATGTGGAAGGCAATCTCTTCTCTATTTCCTCACAGACTACTCGTGGCTACATGTTTAGTTTAGCTGTTAAGATGCCTTTCCCAGATTATTTTGTAGCCCTTCTCCTTGCCATATGAGGTCTCCCATTCACTATTCCTATTCCATTCCTGATTAGAGGACACATCCACACAGGTTGGGAGGACTGCTCCAGAGGACAACCCTGGAGTAAGCTGCCAGACTGAAGCATGCCGCTCCTGCATGCATACAGGGTCTTGTGGCTCATGCTTGCTCCACACCTCTGTGTCCATCTGCTCCTTTTGTTTGTAGACTCTGCATCCCAGTGGCCTCTAGGAAAAGTGCAGGGATTGTCATCTTCAATCCCCGCCCTTCAGCAAGACAGGGAGAGGGACCCATCTCTTCTCCCTCAAGGGCGTTTGTCCACCTGTGGTGGGCCACTGTGAGCTTGCTTTTGTGAGGTGGCAGCTCACCTCCCTGGCTTCTCTGCAGAAAGTGGAGGGGTTGCAGGTTGTATTTGGGCACTGTGCGTCACTGGTGGGTGAAGAAGGGGAGTGAGAGGAGTCAAAGCTATCAGTTAGTAAAGGAGAAAGAAAACTAATAATTCAGGACCTTTCTATGTATATTTTCAAGTTAGTAGGCATATATTAGTGGTTATAACAATCTGTACTTTCCACGCTGACTGGGAAGTGCTCTAAGGAGGCTTTCAGATCTAGCCCTACAGTATGAGCTGGCTTACACTGATAGCAGTAGCAAAAGCTTTCTGTAGGATTTTCTGGCAGATCTTCCTTACTCTACCAGATATCTCTGCCCATGCCAACAGAGCGTCTAGAGATCGAGCATGAAATACCACTGAGGTCCTATTGTTCTTGATGGTTTACCTCTTCTAAGGTGAGGCAGCAAAATTTGGGGTAATTGTGATGGCAAATGCGTAAGAGGGAGGGAGAATCTCTCCTAGCCAGTGTCCTCCCTATCTGCTCCTTTTTGGTGCCTGCATTGCAGGGAAACGTGTACTACTTCCATGTGAAGCTTGATCATGGCTAGACTAATGACATCTGGTGTATAACTTCAGGCATTTTGTGCTGCTAATTACACAAGGAATAGCAGTATTTGGGGAGGAGGGTGAAACACGGTCCTTGTGTATTCAGTACTGAGACTGTATTCAGCTCTCCTTGTATGTCTTGATTTTTCTCTGGTACTTCTGCATCCTCCTCCTAATACACATGGCTTGACTGCTTGCTTGTGAGATGGTCATGAGAATATATTGTCTTCTTAACAGTACGGGAAGGGAATAACGGAGTAAGCGCAGAAGTGGAAGATCAAATAGGTAAAAGCAATTAAAATAATTAGAAAAAATAGCTTCAAGTTGCAAAATGGCCGTTTAACATTTGATGGAGATTGATAGCCTCAGAAGTGGAGTAAGACAAGGACCACAACAATGTGCTGTAGTGTTGCTCTGGCGCATACTGAGAGGTTTTTCCTCTGGAGATGATCGGTGTTACAGTTATCACTGCTATACAGGATTTAGACATGCATCTGTATTCCATCTAACTATGTCTGTGCAAGGAAAATGGTCCTGAGAATATCAAATTACAGATTGGAGGAAAATGTGCTATTGTGCTGCATTATTGCTCTTGCAAAATAAGAGCTGGAGAGAATGGGGGAAAGTACTTTATTGTAAGGTAGAAAGGCTTCTGTCCCAACCCCAGTATTGACATTGGCAATGTTAGAAGAGTAGGTAAGTATAAAAAGTTTCAGCTTACAGACACTGTAACAAGTTTAGTTTTTAAAGGACACCAGGGCTCTTCCCAGACCTAGATGGGATGGAGGAGACGTACAGCCATCCACCTGATTTCAGGAAACTTTAGGAGATGATAATCGTTTCACTATTCAGTTCTTCATGCCTGCTATTACTGCATGAAGTAAATCTGTCTTACAGACAAGTTCTCTTGCCTCTGTAAAATTCCTAATGAATATTGGTCGATAAACCATCCCATTTCCAACAGGGCTTGGACAGCCAAGATTCAGATTTGCTGAATTTGCCATCTTATTTGCCCTCTCACCCTCAAGGATAGCTTCTCAGCTACGAGACCTCAATGATGAGGAAGAGATAGAAAGAAAACATAAGTGGGAGAGAAGAACATGTTTATTTTCCTGAAGTCCTTTTTACCAAAAGGATACAACAAAAGGTTAAACTACCTATACGAAGTTTTAAAGAATGGGACTTTGTGAATGAATTGAAGATGAAGAGTCACCCAAAATCTCCAAGAGGTTCATTTTTCTTCCCTGTAGTGGAATGAGAGAGGGGAGTGAGGTGATATTTTTCCACTTAGAGATCCTGCATTTTGTTGAAATAGTGAAGTTGATCATCTGGTCAGCACTGTATGTAAACTGTGCAAATGCAGTTTGTATAGTTCAGGTAGAAATGCAGCAATACGACAGTGCTAAACTGGGTGACAGCTATTAAACTTCAGGCTAAATGAATTATATATATATATATATATATATATATAAATGAATTATGTTCTCCTGCCAGAGACATATATACACAGTTTTAGCTAATAAGGGGGTGTCTGAGATAAGACACCACATTGTGTATAAACAGCTTTGCATCATTTTGTGTTGCAGCCAAAGGTTTTATATAGAGGAGCTGCTGTGACTTGATCTGTAACCTGGCAAAGGAGCAGTGAGCAAAAAGTGTGCAATTTGTCTTCCTAGCTTGGCATCAAAACATGAATAAAGTGGTGCTTTCACATTTCTTGCAGACTTGATCTCTGCCAATTTTTTTCCATGTTACTGAATCATACTAACACATTTTACAGAAATAGCACTGTGTGCTTTATTTAGAGTGTGCCTGTATGCCAGAGACTTATATGAAGCTCAGTGATTCGACACAAACCGTTTCTTCTCTCGTCTTTGCGTCCCAATTTATGCCATTAACATTGGAGAGCCTTTTGCTGGGTTAACAGCAACAACGTTGCAGAGAAAGTATCACATTCTGAGGTAAATAAAACATATGCTGTCTCTTATTTCACGAGTTGCCTCTAGAAATTTTAGCTTTGGAAGTAAGGGGGGGGGG
>VXAK01018583.1:8326-66146 GCA_013399435.1 Arenaria interpres
GCCCACTGGGAGCTGAGAGGAAGGGCTCTGGGTGCTCTCAGGATAAAAAAACACTGAAATTCCAGCTTTTTTACACGTTTGGGGTTTTTTTGGGGTTTTTTTTTCAACTCTGAGGCCGTCCACGGCTTCAAAATTTGGGGAAAATTGTGAGAGTTTTGGTCCCAGGAAGCACCTCCAGCACGGATCCTGCCCAGGGTGCTCTCAGGATAAAACAAAATAAAATCTGAAATTCCATCTTTTTACACCTTTGGGTCCTTTTTCAACTCTGAGACAGTCCACGACTTCAAAATCTGGGGGGAATTCTGCAGGTTTTGGTCCCAGGAACTGCCTCCAGCACACATCCTGCCCAGGGTGCTCTCAGGGTAAAAAAAAAAAACAAACCCTGAAATTCCAGTTTTTTTACACGTTTGGATTTTTTTTTTTCAACTCTGAGACAGCCCACGACTTCAAAATTTGGGGGAATTCTGCAGGTTTTTGTCCCAGGAACTGCCTCCAGCACACATCCAGCCCACTGGGAGCTGAGAGGAAGGGCTCTGGGTGCTTTTAGGATTAAAAAACCCTGAAATTCTGGCTTTTTACATGTTGGGGTTTTTTTTCAACTTTGAAACGGTCCTCAACTTCAAAATTTGGGGTGAATTCTGCAGGTTTTGGTCCCAGGAACTGCCTCCAGCACAGATCCTGCCCACTGGGAGCTAAGAGGAAGGGCTCCAGGGTGCTCTTGGGATAAAAAAATCCTGACATTCCGGGTTTTTACACATATGGGGTTTTTTTTTTCAACTCTGAAATGGCCCACGACTTCAAAATTTGGGGGGAATTCTCTGGGTTTGATCCCAGGAACCGCCTCCAGCGGGGATCCTGCCCTCCAGGAGGAAGGACTTCAGGATGCTCTCGGGATTAAGAAACCCTGAAATTTCGGCTTTCTACGCTTTTTTTAACCCGAGCATGATGCACACCTTCAATATTTGGGTCGAATTCTGTGGGTTTCAGTCCCAGAAACCACCTCTGGCACGGATCCTGCCCACCGGGAGCCGGGAGGAAGGGCTGCTGCAAAATTCATCCACTCGGGATAAAAAAACACCTGAAATTTCATCTTTTTTTACACTTTTTGTTTAACCCTGGGTCAAATTCAGGGGCTTTTGGTGTGATACAACGGCCTGGAAGTCGGAGTCAGGCTTGTGTAAAGCACTGACAGGGCAACGCGATGCAATCCTGCCCCACACCGCTGCTGGAAGGACCCCGTTTTCCCCCAAAAGAGACCCAAATTCACACCAGTAACTGACCCGCACGGAGGCCTGATGCCACGGTGAGGGCCTGGAGAAGCGCCTTCACTCCCTTGCAAAAGGTTTTGTATCAAAGGGGACACCGTGCCCCAAAAAAAGGGCGATTTCCCCCAGAATTTGCTCTTCTGTGGGAATTTTGGGTGTTTTTTTTTTTTTTCCCCCTTGATATCGTACCTCAAATGAGGACGGGTCCTGCACAAAATGCTTTTTAACGAGCTCCAGGGAGGAATAAAACCAGAGACCAGTTTGTAATTCCGGGCTGGAGATATTAAAGGAAAAGGGGGGACCTGAGGAGCGAATCTGGGGGGGTCCCCAACCTGTGGGAAGCCCAAATCCATCACCACACCGGGGCCTCATCCCCCCTCCGGGGACCCCCTGAGACACCCTTTCCCCCCTTTTTTTTTACAGCCCCACGACCCCGGCTCGGCATCCACAGGGGGATATTTCGGGGCAGAAATGAGACTGGGAAAAAGCATGGCAGCATCCTCCCCTCCCTCTGCCACCCTGGGGAAACTGAGGCAGCACCCCCAAAGGTGGGGTGTCCGTCCCCCCCTCTCCCCTCTTTCCCCAACCCTTGCCACCCCGCGCTGTCCCTTGAGCTGCCCCTTGTGCCTCCCAACACTTTCCTGTTGCTTTAAGTCCCAGCCGTGGGGAACGTGCGTTTTCCACGTGTAGATTTTTCCTTTTCCCCTTTCCCCCNAATATTTCTTGGCTTTTCCTTGCTCCCGCCTGCGCTCCTCCCTTCTCCCCGCAGGGACTGGAAATACCAGAGTTGATGTAATAGGCAGCGCGGCGCTGGCCAGGAAGGAAAGCCTGGCCTAAAATCCTCCTCCCACACCCCCACCGCCCCATAGCCGCCCGTCCCCACTGGGGACGGGGACATGGTGGGGGCTGGCCGTGGGTCTCACCCCTCCGCATCGCCCCAACTGGGATTATTTTTGTTTGGAGTGGGGATAGGACTTGGTGGGATGCAGGGGGACACACGGACACGCACGCAGCAGGGACGGGGTTCCCCCCACCCAACTGCCCCCCACCTCCTCCTGTGGGGCAGGAGCGGGATGGAGGGGTGGTTAGGGGGCTCCCTAGAGGTTTGGTTCAAGGGTTGGGGGGGGAGGGGGCGGTCCCACGTGGCTCCGCACCCTGTCCCGCTCCCCATGAGAGGCCACCAGGATGTGGTGACCGAGGGGACAGGCTACCAGCCCCATAACCCTGCCCCATAGCCGCAGGGTCTGACCCCCCCCATCCCCAAATGGTCCATGAGGGTTCAGCATCCCCAGAGAGGATGCAGGAAAGGGGTGGCCGGAGGGCATCTGTCCCAAAGCGGGACCCCGGGCCACCAAGACGTGACAGGAGGGGCCGTGTCCTGCTGTATGGGGGGTCCCACCCCCACTAGATGGTGCCAGCAGCCCACGCTTGAGGTGCCACCGCAACTGGGGTGACAGCAGCAGGGACAGCCACCCCCGCAGTGGCTTCTCCCACCCCGGCCCCACTGAAACCCTTTCCCCAGGTGGGGTGGGAGAAAGGGGCAGGGGGGCTGAACCCTCCCCCCTCAAAAAACATTTTCTTACCCCCTGTTTTTATAAGGGGGTGGATGTGGGTGCCCCGTATCCAGCGCCAGAGCTGGGGACATCATGGGGTGGCTCCCAAAATAAGAGGGAGAGGTGAAGCTGGGGAAACTGAGGCAGTGCTGGCCTGGGGAATGTCCCCCCCAGGGCATCATTTGGGCTCAACCCTCAGATTTCAGGCTCAGTTAACCCCTCAGCCTGTCCATTCCACTTTCCTTTTGCAGAAACAATTACCAGTACAGTCAATTTGGTTTATTCCCCAGTGATTAAATTACTTAGCAACTTAATTACCTAAAAACTGGTTTTCTATTACTGTTATTTTTCGGCAATTTGAGATAATCAGTCATGTGAGTAATTGGGTGTCACCTTATTGAATCACGGGGGGCACGTGGTCACCGTGGGGCGCGATGGCCCGAAGGCTCCTCCGCCTCCATCCACGATGAACTCACACCAAAACACGCTCCCAGGATATTCTTACCTCCTTTTTAATCCGTTTTAACGTGGATTTATCAGGATGGACTTGATTTTTCAAGACAGCTGGCTGAGGGAAAGCAGGGGGGAGAAAAAAAAGGGGAATATAATTGAACTTGAATCTCCGCCTTCTTGCCCCAAAACAGGCTGTTCCAGGGAATGGCAGACTTTTCCCGCAAGCAATTTTAAACCGTTTATGGCAGAAATCCCCCTCTTTTATCCCGTTCCCACCGTACCGAGGACCACCAAAGCCCCGGGTGCAAGGTTGGCATCTCCCATCAGCTCTTCAACTGGGGAGGAGTGGATGGGACCAAGGCCTCCCAGCTAAGTGGGTGACAGAGGACGAGGACAGCCACATGTCCCTGCCAGAGCCAAGTCTCTTGTTATTAATTTCCCCCTCACCCCCCAAAATCAGCCAAATATAGAGATTCTGTAGCCCCACCAGACAAGGAAACCTGCTGGTGCTGCCGCTGCAGGGGACATCACCTCCTTCTCTCGTGATTCATCCACTCTGCTCTCCCCGGCCATAAAGAAAAGAAAAGGAAAAAATATCACGATTAAAAGGAAAGAATCAAATTCATGTTCTCCATGATCGCTGGGAAAGCTGCAGCTGAGACACTCCATTTAGGTGCTATGAGCGTGCCAGGTCTCAGCCGCCCTTTGGGACGGAGCACTGGGGAGGTGGGGTGTCCCCTGCTCGGTCCCTTGTCCCCTGTGCCAGGGTGGGTGGCCCTGCTTTTACCTCCCCCTCCTGCTCTGGGCTGCTGGGAAGGGAAACTGAGGCAGGAGGGGGCTTTCCCCTGGCTGGCACAGGGTACGTCCCCTCTGATCCCCGAGCAAACCCCACCCAGGGTTTTTGGTGTCTGACAGCAGATGGAGGAGCTGGTGGTGAAGGAAACCTGGTGAGCATCCTCCTCCCCATAACTCACCCCAACTCTCCATCCGACACCAGTAAGTGCTTTCAGAAGGGGAATGGGTTTGAAACTTCATTTACCACCAACCTAAACAGAAGGCACTTCACTACTTTTGTCTCTGTGTCTCCATTGAAATCCTCACCGTCCGGCTGCAAACAAGCCCTTAACTTCTTCTCTGCCAGCTGCCGACAGCCACGGAGGTCAGCAGAAGATCACTGACGCCTTCAAAATCCCCCGTTCAACCCTCCGCTTCTTGATTTTAAGCGTGGGGTGATTTCTAAGCTGAGGAAAGGTGGATTTGTCATCCCCAGCCATCGAACCTGCCAAACCAGAATCACAGAACGCTATGGGGTCAGAAGGGACCTCTGGAGATCATCTAGTCCAACCCCCTGCCAGAGCAGGGCCACCCAGAGCAGGTCCCACAGGAACGTGCCCAGGTGGGGTTTGAATGTCTCCAGAGAAGGAGACTCCACCACCTCTCTGGGCAGCCTCTTCCAGGGCTCTGCCACCCTCACAGGAAAGAAGTTCCTCCTCATGTTTAGATGGAACTTCTTATGTTCAAGTTTGTGCCCATTTCCTCTTGTCCTGTCCCTGGGCACCACTGAAAAAAGACTGGCCCCATCCTCCTGACACCCACCCTTTAAGGTACTGATGAGATCCCCCCTCAGCCTTCTCTTCTCCAGACTAAAAAACACAAAGTCCCTCAGCTTCTCCTCGTAAGGGAGATGCTCCAGGCCCCTCATCATCTGTGTAGCCCTCTTTTGTCCCCTCTCCAGCAGTTCCCTGTCCTTCTGGAACTGGGGAGCCCAGAACTGGACCCAGTGTTCCAGATGGGGCCTCCCCAGTGCAGAGCAGAGGGGGAGGATGATCTCCCTCCACCTGCTGGTCAAGCTTGAGGTCCCCCTCAAGCTTTGTATCCCTAGTTTCCCAGGGCGGGTATAGGAGAAGGTAGAGTGTGGAGAGATGCTATATATCCTCCAGAAGTTAGTGGCAGAGGGACTTTTTGGATCGTTTTGTCCCTAAAGGTCTTTTTTCCTCCATGAATTTGTCAACCTGTGGGAAGGAACTCCAAAGCTGAACAAGGGTTGTGCAAGCTCTTTCCTTTCTATAGCTGACCTTGAGGCAGGAAGGCAAGGAAAGAGGGGGAAAAAATTATAATCTGGGGTAATAAAACTAAAAATCAAGCTTGGGGTGAGGTGGATCCTCTCCCCCTTTCTCCCCAACCCGGGCAACACCATAAATAATGGAAAATTCAAGAGCAATTACATGGAGAAACCTCTGGATGGAGCAGGGAGGTCCCAGCCCTGCCACCAGCTCCTTCTCCCACCCAGAGATGGCTGGGGAGGGTCTGCAAGGGGTGGGGGTCCTTCTTCAAACACCCGCTTCCCTCGCTTGCTTCTTGGCTTCCTGGTATTTTTGAACCCTCGCAGCTCTCCTTGCTTTCTACGCTGACATTCTTCTGTCACATTTAGCGATTAAAGGTGATTTTCTTCCCCCCCCTCCCCTCCCCCTCCCAGTCCCGTGCTCTTAACGGAGCTTATAAAAAACTCGTTTCTGATTCGCATCCCCGTTTGCGTGCCGGCCTCATCAGGGATGTCAGCGAAGCTCTTCGATAACGTCGCCTCTGGGTTTTTTTTATAGCCAGGCACGGCTCGGGATGTGAATCCGGGGGGGTTCTTTTCCCAAAAGGGTGAGAAAGAACCCCACCGTCCCCGGGAGACCCTGTCCCTCAGCATCCAGCTCGCGGGGACACCCATGGGCAGCCCAACCTGGCAGGACCCATGGCTTCACCCAAATTCCTGGCTCCGGGTCCCAGCTCAACCCACGCTGAGCATCCCATCCAGAGCCAAAGCCAGCGGAGGAGAAATACAGCTTCTGAGACCTGCCTTGGTAGCTCAAATTAGCCTTCAATGTAGGACCAGCCATCAGGGACGTTAAAGGTGACCAGGAGAAGCATCCTTTTAAGCTGCGTGGCTGCCTGCTCCCAGCACACGTGCAAGAGCGCCTGCCTCTCCCCGGAGGCTTCTCTTAGCTCTCAGTAAATTGAATAAAGTTGTCATTACCCTAATTCTCAGCGGTTCTGCATGAGGAATGTTCCCTCCCTTATCTCCTCAGAACTCCTGCCTGGGGTTGCCAGCCTGTTTGGATTGCTTTAATGCTTTGCAACTCAACCTGGCTCTCCACTAAGCTGGGAAAATCCATCGTGTTCCTTGAGGTGAGAGTAAAGCCCGTGAAGCTTCTCGCCTACGCAAGCCCCAGAATCATAGAATCATATGGGGTTGGAAGGGACCTCTGGAGACCATCTAGGCCAACCCCAATACCGGAGCGGGTCTACCCAGAGCAGGTTGCACAGGAACGTGTCCAGGTGGGGTTGGAATGTCTCCAGAGAAGGAGACTCCACCACCTCCCTGGGCAGCCTCTTCCAGGGCTCTGCCACCCTGAAAGTAGAGAAGTTCCTCCTCACGTTTCGGTGGAACTTCTTATGTTCAAGTTTGTGCCCATTTCCTCTTGTCCTGTCCCTGGGCACCACTGAAAAAAGACCAGCCCTGTCCTCCTGACACCCACCCTTTAAGTATTTGTAAGCATTGATTAGATGCCCACTAAGTCTTCTCTTCTCCAAATTAAAAAGATCCAAGTCCCTCAGCCTCTCCTCATAAGGGAGATGCTTCAGGCCCTTAATCATCTTTGTAGCCCTCTGCTGCACCCTCTCCAGCAGTTCCCTGGCCTTCTGGAACTGGGGAGCCCAGAACTGGACTCAGTGCTCCAGATGGGGATTCCCCAGGGCAGAGCAGAGGGGCAGGATGACCTCCCTCTACCTGCTGGTCACACTCTTCTTGGTGCACCCCAGGATGCCATTTGCCTTCTTGCCCTCTCAAAAGGCATTGAATTCCTCTGATCTCCTGAGCCTGGCCACCATCATGGTCCCCTGAGTGCAAAACAGCCCTTGCTGGGGGACAACACTTACCCCAGACAGGGAAGATGGGGTGGATGTTGCCAGGGACATCGCCATCAGTAGGTCTGGACTCCTCACCTTCCAGGCTCCCTGTGCTCCCGTGGTTGCAACCAGGTTGGATTCATGGGCAGAGGAGATCTTCACCCAGCGGCCTCGGGGAGAGACGTGCTCTGCATGGAAGTGGGCAGAGGCTCAAGAGCATCCATCAACCGCTGCTGCAAAGAAAAAAAGGTGTTAAAGCTTCTTTTAGGAAGCCAAGGGAGAGTTTTTCTCCAGCACCTTCCTACCTGGAGGCACTGAAGCAGCCATGGGTGCACCACTGGCTCTGGCAGGGATGCCTGCACCCAGCCGTGCAGGGAAAGCACCCCGATTACAGCCAGCCCGTGGGGAGGTTTTCTACCTTCACAACATGGCTCTGTTGATTTCCACCAGGCAAAACCAAACCACTCCATTGTCAAACCCCAGCAAGTCCCCCGCATCCTGGGCTGCGTCCCCAGCAGCGTGGCCAGTGGGGTGAGGGGGGGGATTCTGCCCCTCTGCTCCGCTATGGGGAGACCCCCCCCACCCAGTGCTGCCTCCAGCTCTGGGGCCACCAACAGCAGAAGGTCATGGAGCTGTTGGAGCGGGGCCAGAGATGCTGGGAGGGCTGGAGCCCCTCTGCTGGGAGGACAGGCTGANCCAGAGAAGCTGTGGCTGCCCCATCCCTGGAGGGGTTCAAGGCCAGGTTGGAGGGGGCTTGGAGCAACCTGGTCTGGTGGGAGGTGTCCCTGCACAGGGCAGGGGGGTGGAACTCGTTGATCTTTAAGGTCCATTCCAAAGCAAATCGTTCTATGATTTCCCCCACCTCCCACACATTCCCTTCCACCAAGACACCATAATTATTAACCACATCCAACGCAGCAGCACCCAGGGACCAAAACAACCCAAACGCCAGCCCTCCCTGGCTCTGCTCGTTACCCCCAACCGCCAAATAACACCCTAGAATAACACAAACTCACTATTCCCTTGTGCAAATTTGTATTTTTTTTTTTAAATCTTAATGCAGGCATCAAGGGTTTCCAAGCCCAGATGGGGTGACCCGAGGTGGCTCGGCCGTCCCCGCATCAGCAGATGGCAGCCTCAGCAGCCTGAAAACCACCCACCGCTGTCTCACTCATCCGTGCAGCATCGGCCAGGGGTCTCAGCATCCCCCTGCGGGGGTCTCAGCCACCCCACTTGAGGGTCACGGCCCCCTCCCGGAGGTCCCAACCCAACACACACGCTGGGTACCCTGCAGGCTTCGCTCAGGGATGGCAGGAGATGGAATTAATTAGGGAGGCAGAGTGGATAATAACATGTTTTTTAAAGCGCGTCGTTTGCAGCAGACTTCTCTGGAGTGGGTTATTTATAGGACGTGGCTATAACCCAAATAAAGCAGCTGAACTTCGTCGCGTTGCTCCAGGGGGTGACGCTGGCTGGGTCCTGGGGGGTGCAGAACCCCCCGGCTGATGCTCCCCAGGCACCCCCAACCCCTCCGCAGGTGCTCAAGTCACCAGCTCAAAGACCCATCTCCTTCTCAGCAGCAACACTGGTTAAACGAGCCGGTTTAACGAGCAGACCCTCGTTAAGGCACTGCAGCCCCCCCGCCGCCGTGCCCAATCCCTCCCCGTAGGACCCCGAGGAGGAGGAGGATGAGATGTTTCCTGCAAAGCTGGACCAGCTGCTTCATGACTTCATCCAACAGGCAGCAGGACCATATCCTGAGCAGGGTAGAGACGGGGCAAAGCTGTCTCCCAGCCCCAGTTATCCCAGCCCAGTTGGGAACTGGGAGGTGGGGGGGTGTCTCAGAAAACCCCAGCCCCTGCTGACCCCAAAGGGAACCTGGCATCAGCTGGCAGGGATGCTGCAGCCACCTCCCCTCACCAGGAGCAGTGAACCTCCTCCCGCCACCCTCTTCTTCTTCGTAGTGGTCTTCATCCTCCTCCTCTTCACCCTCTATTCCCTCCGGGTCTCGGGTATTTAATATTTGCCCCAGATTTAACCCATTGTCACCCTCCTGCCTGCAGCTCGGCCTCTCCTGGGTGGGCTGGGACAGCGGTGGCAGTCACCACCAACAGAGGATTGTCCCCAGACCTTGCCAGGACGGTGTGTACCTGCAATGGGGTCCCCTAAACCCCTCATTTAATTCGCCAGACACAGTCAAGGGTGAGGTCGTGGCCGTCCTCCCCCTTGTGCCTCAGTTTCTCTCCCCCCAAAACCCCCACCCCGCACCTTGCCTGCTCCAAAACCCGCAGCGGGAAGCTGAGCCGATGGCAGGGAGGATAAATAAACCCCAACACGTCCCCCCCTGCCTTTCCCACAGCCGCTTTAAAAGGAGAAACACCACCCACAGCCGTGACAAATGTCTTTGTCTGGCTCACAAGTGGAATAGCTAACACCCAGAGAGCGGCTGCTGCTTATGCTCTGGAGTGGTAGGTGTATAAATATATAGTGAATAAAATGAATAGTTTTGTTTGTTCTGCTCTTATCTAATTTAATAGCTTCTGGGTGAGCAATTACTCTCTGTAACAAGAGCAAATAAGCAGCATTAGCGTAATTGGTTGAGTATTACTCTGTTTTATGCTATATAATGCAACATTAGGACCTCAGCACTTACTCTTAAAAGAAGGTTTTCTGCTCTGGTCAAGGCTGGAGGGATGCTTGGTGTGAGTTAGCCCTGGTTTTACCAGCAAAACCCCAAATCAGACTCCTTTTTGCCATTCCCCCCTAGGGAGAACTGCTTTCCTTTCCTTAATATTTGCTGCAGAAGATCTGCAGGATGAAACGCCTCCTGGAGGAAGGGGTGGGAGGTCTCGCTGTGGGTCTGGATACATCTCACCGTGCGGCTCATCCTCTCTCCCAGCCAAAACAAGGCTGAAGCTGACCTGGGCAGCTCGAAAAACCCCAGCCCTGCACGTGGCTGGGTTTAAAAGAGAGAAGGAAAAAATAAATAAATAAATAAAATTCACCTGTCAAGAAAGCAAGAGAAATCGGCCCATCATCTTCAGCTGGACCAGCAATGTACATGGGTTTAAATGGTCATTAATGCATCCCTTCCTGCTTGGAATCATATCTGGGTTAATGTCCTCGCCGGCGCACTCCGTGATGGACATCTCCATTAGGAGCAATTGAAAAAACGACAAGAACTGTCTGGGGAAAAAGAAAAAAAAAAAAAAAGAGAGAGAGAGAGAGAGAAATCAGCTTTTTTGGTTGGGGAGAGGTGGAAATTTCATCTGAATCTGCTTATTTTCTTTGTTGCTGGCGAGGAAATGGAACCGGCTGCTCTGGATCCAAGCGTATGAGGAGAAGGAATTGGGAAACGGGAGCTAGAAAAGCCCAAATCACAACAGTTTGGGGGTTTTCCGGGGGCAGGGGGGACACACAAACACCTTTTTTTCTCCAGCAACCCCAAATCCTTCTCCCTACACCTTTTGGGAGCTGCCACGTCTTTGCCCCATGGAGGAGACCTTACCTCCAGCCATTCGTCCCTGAGGAGTAGAAGGAAAGCCCAGTTCTTCCAGATGCCCCCTGTTCCCCTTTGAAGTAGTCTCAGCAGCTCCCAGTATATCCAGCTGGCCTCGCTGGTCTTGGAGGAAGGAACTGGAAAGCTGGAGGACGCTTGCCCCAGCTGCGCCTCAGTTTCCCTCTCTGTGGAAAAGAGAGGGGGAGGAGAAGGGGACACTGGGGACACCTTGAGTTGGCCCAGAGGGAAGGGGACGTAGCACCCATCAGGTCCTTTTGGCCGCATCCCCTCTCTGGGTGCTGAGCACCCACAGCCACTCCCGTCCCGTCCCGTCCCGTCCCATCCCATCCCATCCCATCCCATCCCATCCCAAGGACCCTCTTCTGTGCACAGCAGATGGGCTGAGCCTGACTGTAGGCATGGTGTCACCCCTGGAGAGAAAGAACCAAGCCAACCCCTTGTATTTGATGTCCCCCCCAAGCTCCCCCCATGACTGTCCTGCCCCTCATCAAGGAGGGGTGAATAAAACAATGGATGAGGAGGAGCTGGGAAGGCTGGTTTAACCCAGTTGCAGCATCCAACTGCAGGAGGGGTGGCATGTCCCCGGGTCCTGTGGCAAGAAGAAGGTGGTCTGCAAGGAGATGCACTGCTCTGCAAAGGGCTGGGCGGAGCAAACTGGTGCAAACTGGTCCCCAGCAGCATCCGACAACAGCCCCGAAGATGCAGAGGTCGAGCACGAGCAATTGCTGGCGTTTTGCCCCCCGCGGCGAAGGGTCAGTCCCAGGTGCAGAGAGACGTGAACTTGTGGCTCCCGTCACCTGCACCGGGAGGAGACACCCGGGGGGACGCAGAGAAAGCCACCTCCTCCCCCAAAACGAGGGCACCCCGCAGAGAGAGGCCTTTTGCGAGCACCCCTTTAATCGGTTTAGCAGGGTGAGCTCCCAGCTGGTACAAGGCTGATTATCAATATGCTCTCATTTATCCCGGCAAAAGCCGCCTGATGCCGGGAAGCCACCCTCCGGCCCGTGCCGCGGCGTCTAAACCCAGCCCAGAATAGCATCAACCCCAAATCGGCTTCACGCTCCTTGACTAACCTTGTTAAGCCCACAGAGAAAAAGAAAAAAGAAAAAAAAAAAGAAAGAAGGACAAAACCCCGCAACCCAGGAGGTTGGGGAATTTCTGCTGCAAGCCCAAAGCCAGCTTCGTTTCGATAGAAGCAATTTATACTCCGCTTAAAAACCCAGAAGCATCCGACGAGGCCGGCAGAAAGAGGGTTGAAGCAGCCAGAAAGATGAGGTGGGGTTGGCCGGGTGGGATGCTGCAGGGAGCCGGGACAGCGTGGGTCCATCGTGGACCAGATGGATGCAGAGATGGCTTCGTTCAGGTTAAGAAAGGCAAGGTTTGCAGAGAGAGGGGTGGGACTGAGTGTATCCTCACCAAGTTGGCTGATGACACCAAACTGGGAGGGCTGGCTGACACTCCAGAGGGCTGTGCCACCATCCAGCGTGACCTGGACAGGCTGGAGAGCTGGGCGGAGGAGAACCTCATGAGGTTCAACAAGGGCAAGTGTAGGGTCCTGAGCCTGGGGAGGAAGAACCCCGGGCACCACTATAGGTTAGGGGTGGACCTGCTGGAAAGCCCTACTGAGAAGGATCTGGGGGTCCTGGTGGACAGTAAACTCTCCATGAGCCAGCAATGTGCCCTTGTGGCCAAGAGGCCAATGGGATCCTGGGCTGCGTAGGGAAGAGTGTGGCCAGGAGGTGGAGGGAGGTCATTGTCCCCCTCTGCTCTGCACTGGGGAGGCCACAACTGGAATCCTGCCTCCAGTGCTGGGCTCCCCAGTTCAAGAGAGACAGGGAACTGCTGGAGAGAGTCCAGCGTAGGGCAACAGAGATGATGGAGGGATTGGAGCATCTCCCTGATGAGGAAAGGCTGAGAGAGCTGGGGCTCTTGAGCCTGGAGAAGAGAAGGCTGAGGGGAGACCTTATTGATGCTTCCGAGGATCTAAAGGGTGGGTTGAAGGAGGATGGAGCCGGACTCTTTCCAGTGGTTCCCAGTGACAGGACGAGGGGCAACGGGCACAAGCTGGAAGATGGGAAGTTCCACTCCAACCTGAGGAGGAACTTCTTTGGGGTGAGGGTGGCAGAGCCCTGGCAGAGGCTGCCCAGGGAGGGTGTGGAGTCCCCTTCTCTGGAGATCTTCAAGCCCCAATAGATGCTCCTGAGTGATGTGCTCTGGGCAGCCCTGCTTTGGCAGGGGAGTTGGACTGGATGGTCTCTAGAAGGTCCCTTCCAACTCTGACAATTCCGTGATTCCGTGAATAACTAAATAAGGGATACGGCAGGGGAAAATACATAATCCAGAGCAAGAAAATCAGGTTTCAGGTACGGAGCAGGGGTTTCAGCAGCAAACTTCTGGCAAGGAGAGGGGTTGTGAGCATCCCAGACCTGGGATAAAGCTTCTGAGAGCATCCTGCTGCGTTGGCCTGGATGCTGAACTGCCCTCAACGATGGCAAATCACCCCAAAATGTGGCTCGCACCCCATTATCCATCCTGCAGAGCCCGCCGGCTCTTAGGGTTTTCCCAGAGCAACCTGTCTGCCCCTTCTCCTGCTGGAGGAAAATGCCGTCGTGAGTTTCTCCAACCACAAAGCCCATCCATGCCATCGTGTTCCTTCACTTCCATCCTGCCCCAGCTGTGGGGGCACGTGGTCTCCTCGCTGCTGCAGCCCCAGGGAAATCAAGGCAGCTCTTTCTCCAGCGCTGCACGAACGCAGTCAATCACTTGAGGCGCGTGAAGACTTAAAATGCCTCTCGGGGCTGGAGAAAAACCTGCTGCTGAGATGTTTTTGATCTCCCCCTCCGCTTCCCCGAGTTCCCAGCTCAGGCTTTGCTGCCTCCTCTCCAGGCACAGCGATGTCTCCCCTGGCATCTGCCAAGGCTGGGAGGCAGCGCGGGAGTGGGACAGCAAGCACAGGCATGGGGACAACCCAAAACAACTCAATGCCACCCTGGAGAGTCTCAACTTGGGGCCAGGGTGACCAGGAGAGGATCAGCACCTATCTCAGAGATCAGATGAGAGAGGACCAGCAGCCTTCTCCCCAGCACAGAAGCAATTTGCTTCCGCAACAGAAAAGGAGCCAGCAAACACCAGCCCCACCTCCATCCACCGGGTCCCACCACGATCTCCTGTGGGTTCCACCTTCCCACCCTCCTAGTGAAACCAGAGGCAGCATTGCCCATGGCAAAGCGACCTCTTGAACCCAGTACAGGAGGTGAAGCATCACCCAGGGACTCGTTCCCCCATGCCCCAGCTCGGGGTGACATCCCCCCACGATGGAGCTGCTGCCGCTGCTCGTTCTTCCTCACCAGCATCCCAGGAGGGGGGAAAAAATACCACCCCAGAACTGAATCCTACTGCATGTAACGCGCTCTGAAATGGAAAGGAAAGAGGAGGAGGAGGAGGAAGTGAGGCAGCGAGGCTGGGGAAGCATAATCTTGTTAAAAATCTCAGCAGGGACGCGGTGTAATTAATCCCAAGAAATTCATCACGGAACAATCCCTCGGTCGGTTGGGGCTAAATCAGGAGCCGGTGCCCACGGCATCGTCAGGAGGCCTTAGCAGGTACCTCCACGTACCTTATGGCAAGCGAAGCAGGATGAATCCTCCCCTTTCTGCTGCTGCTGGGGCTGCCGTGGCCACCAAGGAGGCAGCTGCTTGCGAAGGAGAAGGGGTTTTGCCAGGTTATTAGGTGGCAAAAGGGGACAGGAGGCCAGCAGACTCCTGGGTACCCAACTTCCCCCCCCGCAGCAAGCTGAGATGAGGAGCGGGATGGGGATGCTGAGGTGGACATGGCCAGCCCTCCTCCTCCACAATATTTAGGAAAACAAGGCTGAGGTCTTCACAGATTTTAGCAACAGGGTGACATGCCTCGAGTAAATAGATACAGGCTGATTTGCTCTGAATTTTTGCAGGGATTGCCTTTTTGTCCCTCATTTTACAGAAGCGCCGTCACAAGCTGAGCCCAGCGCTGCCCTGACTGCGTTGTTTGGCCTTCCCCATCTCTCCTCACCTTCACCACAAGCAGTGAATTCCCTCCGCAAGACAATTTTTGCCCTAATGAGTCTAAAATAGATGCTTCATCCATTAAAAAAAACTCTCCTCTTGCAGTTGGAGAACAACCTCTGGCTTAAAATACATCAGGATAAACGTGCTTCGGTGTCTCATGCAGGTGGAGAGGGATGTCTAGGCTTCATCATCATGCTCTGCCTTTTAATGTGTCCCAGACCAACAGAACAATAATGAAACACCCTCAACTCTGGCAGATCTTCCTTGCCAGAGCCTCGGAACCACTACTTGTAGCATCCTGGTTGGCCCTGGATGGGCTTTGGGTACCACCGGCATCCCAACGCCCTTCCCAGCACGGAAGGGCTTTCCTCCCCGGAGGTTTTCCCAACATCCCTCCCCACCTTATCTCCTAAACGAGGTGTGTCAGGCAGCATCAGCTCAGCCTTACCCTGATCCCTGCCCAGGGACCGTCCCTTGCAAAACAAATCGCTCCGTGTCAGCAGAAGTGTCTGGAGTGATAAAAGCCGTTCGGCGGCGGCTCCGTATGACCGGCCACTGGACGCTCCCAAACTTATTAGGAACTTGACTATATCAGCGGATTTTCTGCTATACCTGCCAGCCTGGCTGAGGGTGGATGAATTCCTGGAGCCTTTCGCTTCTCCTTCTTTAGCCCTCATGGAGATTTAGGGCCTTTCGATGGCTTGTGCCTTTCTGAGAAGATGACCAAGTCCAACCCTTCCTTGCTCCACAGCAAGGTGCACGGTGGCTGCTCACCTCAGTTTCCCCACCTGTAAAAAAATAATCAGAGTGATAATTCTTAGAGGTTTGGGATCTATTCATCTGTTTCCCACGTCCTTGGTGCTGGCATGACCCGCCTGACCACAGGAAGACAGAAAAAGCAGGAAGGCTCCTGTGCTCAGAGGAGCCTCCCAGTACCTCCAACCAGGGATCATGGGATCCCTCACGCTGAACAGTGAGACATCCGACGTTGGGGTGGCATTAAGACAGTCCCTGTGGAAGATGAGGTGGTTGGGATGATGGAAGCAAAATGCACCCATAGCTGGAGAACTGGATGAAATCCCATCATTTGCTCCCCATAGGAAGGACCAGTATCCCCAGTTGGTAGAGGCTGGAGCAAGAGAGCAGGATCAGTGTTGGTGCATCAGGTGTCCCCGTTTCAGCCTTGTTCACACCAATCCCTCTGTGCCATGAGGTCGGATCCAGTATCCCAATGGAAAGACTTCAACAGCCAACTGCGCAACTCAAGAGCATACCTTTATTGCAAGGAACTGCAATAGGTGCTTTGCCAGGGTGAAGAAGTCCATCAGCATGGCCAGCACATGGGGGACAGCAGAAGAAAGGGTGGCAGGATGGACTTTCCTCCTCTACCCCCAAGATCTCACCTAGTCCACGTGTTCAACCAGAAGCTGGTGGGCAGTCCAGGCTACGGAGAGCAGCTCCTCCACATCCAGGTGAACCAGATTTCCACACACCTGGCTGGAAGAAGAAAAAGAGAAGAGAAAAGAAAAGCCAGGAACCAGTGACAACCCATCCCCCTGTGCTGTGATCCCAGTTCAGTCCTTGCTCGCATTTGCAATTCAATGGAGAAGGGCTTTTTCCTTTGTTTTTCCTTTTCCTTCCTCCCTCCCCAGTTTTTTTTTTACCCTGAAGGTTTGGGGTCCCCACACTTCAGTTTTGATGCTTTCCTTAAAAAAAAATAAAATAAAAGAGAATTTACAGTTCAGGGACCTCCTGAGCCACAGATGCGTCTGAAGAGGTGATCCTGCATCAGCCAGAGGATAATGAGAATAAACACGTGCGGCATGGGCTTCGTCGAGATGGGCGAGCGCGGGGGGAGAGTCTGTGCAAATATTAATTGAGATAATCAAAGCCACCGACAGCAGAAGGGCATGGAGCTGTTGGAGCAGGGCCGGAGGAGGCCACGGAGATGCTGGGAGGGCTGGAGCCCCTCTGCTGGGAGGACAGGCTGAGAGAGTTGGGGGGGGTTAGCCTGGAGAAGAGAAGGCTCCGGGGAGACCTTCGAGCCCCTTCCANCAGGGTACCCAGGCAGGTGCAAGACAGGTAATAGTGACAAAGGATGGGACATTAACATGCCCTCACCTCCCACAGCCTCCAGACATCGTTAAAGGACTTGAACACTCGGCAGAAGGAGAAGCAAAACCAGGGGGACCAGTGACTGAATAACTTGCAGGCCTTTTCCTTCTGAAAGTTGAGGAAAGCAAACACAGAAGATGTTGTAGTTCAAAGGCAAACAGGAGCAGGTTTGAGCTGTGGGGATGGGAGGTAAAAGCCAACCTACCCAGAGGAAAAACAGGTTGTTAGACCTGGAGGAGAGGGAACATTTTCTGCCCAGACAGCATCAGTAGGACATGAGAAGGGCTGGCCCGTGGAAGGACAGCTAGGGAGATCTTAACGGCTGCCGTTTCAGCTTTCTTCATGCAACTCACAGAGTAAAGGGGATAAATTTAGAAGAGCAAGTGCAAAGGGCTAAGGTCTTCTAGAGTCTCACCACGGAGCCATCTCAGGAGAGCCAAGATGCGTAACCCCTGCTCGGTGGCCCTGACCCATGTCCTCAGAATATTTAGCGGGTTTAGGTGACGTCAATCGCTGTGCAAATATTTACTCTCCTTTGCTGGCAACCTCTCAAAACGACCCTGCTGGATCTGTGGAGGTGTTTTGTGCTGGATCTGTGGAGGTGCCAAAGAGGCTTGGGACTCACCCAGGTGTTTTGCAAAGGTGGGATCCATAAATGCAACTGAGGTCTTCAGCATGGTGAAGCTTGTCCTCATGGAAAGCAGGAATCCAGGTCAAGGAAAGCTCCCATGGCCCAGCTTCTTCGTGGCCACAAAGCCCTGATAATAGAGGATTTGACCCCTTTATGACAGCTCCATCCCCTGCAGAGATCAGCACTGCCTGGGCAAGTTGGATGATTCCCACCCAAACTGATGCTCATGAAGAGGTGGCCAGGAGAAGGGACCATGCCTGGTGAGGGGCAGAGGGAAGCTGAAGGCTGTAGGTGGCCATTTCCCACAGGGTGGGAAGACATCAGGCCAGTAGCAGGACTTTAACCACCTGGACTGTTTGATCCAAGGAAGAAGCACCCAGAAACTTACTGTTTTCTGGAGGAAGAACTAGAAGAGCCAATAGACCTCACGTTCCCTCTTGATCAGGAGACGGAAGAGCAGGAGCAACTCCCAAAAGCCTTGCTGGGACTGTGCCAAGAGAGAGGTCACCCAGACATGCTTGTTATACTGGAGGGTAGAGATGGTGGACACCAATGGGAAAGGTCCTCCATGGAAAAACCCCTTGGGGTCACATGGGACCTGCTGCCTCCCTGCCCGCTCTCCAGCGTCTGTGTGGCACGTGTAGCTCAGCAGAAGGATCTTCTCCAGCTGCTCCTTGTTGACGACTCTTCGGCCTCATCTCATGTGCAGTCTCTGCAGGTCCAAGCCTGGAGGGAGGGAGAGACATCCACCCATGCTGGACATTCAATGCAGGGTGTTTATACCAGGTGGCTTCACACCATCAAACCCTGCACACATAAATACCTTCAGGGAAACAACTTCATGGGCAAAACGAGCTTGAGACAGGCCAAAGCTGATTTCCTTACCCGGGGAACTCAAAGGGGCTCCAAGACAGCTCTCCTATCCTGATTTTTATAGATTTCCTCCTCATCCAAGAGTCCCACCACCCCTGCCACCCCAATTTTTGCCTACACACTTGCCTACGTCTACAAGAAGTTTTAGCTCTGAGCAATGTGTGTAACCCCCCCACGTCCCATGCAGTTGGGGAGTGATTTCTTCTTCACCCAGTCAGAGGAAAAAAAAAAAAAGGGAGGAAGGAGATTAATCTGGCTGAAGGCATGACATTTTTCTAAGGTCTTCTCCAGCCAGATGCAGCATCTTTCATTTCTAAAGCGGCGTCTTTGTCACAGCGAGGCACCTGGGAAAAAAAATAAAAAGAAAACCAACCCCAAACCTTACCTTCTTGCTTCGTCTGGGTTGATTTATGCAGGTTACATTGATTTGTAACATAAATTTTGCAAGATCATTTAATATTCCTTTTGTTGTACAACTTGGAGAAGCCTAAATGGGAATCTGAATATAATAACGCTCTTCACCGCAGTAAGCTCCTTTCATCCACCAGAAAAAAAGAAAAAAAAAAGGGCCCGGAGGTTCTCTCCCGACTCCCAGCTTCTCTCTAATGACATCTCCTGCCTTTCCATATCCAATTCCCTCTCCCTGGGTCATTTGACCCGTTGCTGCAAAGGCGATGGCTCCAGGGGATGCTGTAGCGGGTGCCAGACCCAGCAGTCAAACGCCGCAGCTCGCAGTGAGAAAAAGAGGTGGGAAAACACCATAAATTGGAGCGGCTGAGGGGATTTTAAGGTGTTCAGAAATACAATGACATGTGCTGGGGCTGGACCAGCCGGGGGTTAGCATGGGTGGGTTGCCATCCCTCGCCCTGCCCCTGCCGTGGGGCAAAGACACCCATCCCAGTACCTCAACTGGGTGAAAACCCAGCATCGTTAGCCCTGGTCCTGCTGCAGCTGATGGAGAGGAGGGAGGATTTCATTGCAGCCTCTCTCTCCAGTCCCAGCGTGGCTTCAAAAGCAGCTGAAGGTGATGCAGGTCCTTCACATATGGTCTTTGGTGACCTTGAACCCATCCTTCCTTCAAGAACCAGTTGCCAGCCAGATCAGGGAGCTGACCAGGCTTTGCATCTAGCTCTGTGCACATCTCCAGGGTTATTCATCCTGCAGACGGCTGGACACTGAAACTCAAGTCACTGTAACCCCACGGGGGACCCCATAGTCCCCTCCCCACTGCCATCAGCACTTCCTGATGGAGCTGGAGACATAGGAGAAACCTCTCTGCTGTGTCTCCAGCAGCAGCTGGATGTTGTGGCTGAAAAACTATCTTAAGTCTTGGACCAAAATATAATTTTTTAATTTATTTTTTTCCCTCTTTCAGACACAGATGGGTGTGCAGAATGGAGGGGGATGGGCTGGCAGACAGACATACCTCCGAGCGCTGCTGACCACGAGCATCTCGTCTTGGGAGCAGCCCAATGAGGAATCTCCACACCTCTGGCTGCACAGAGAATGCCGGGCTTTGGGGGTGAGAAAACAGCACCTCAGGCACCCCATCCGTGTCCCCAGGGGTGGCTTTGGGGCCATTGTCTGCCCTTGTGGCCCAACAAACCCTCGTGAAGGTGTCCATGTCCCAAACCACTCTACTTGGATAAGGGGCTTCAGGGTTTCCTGCTAAAGCGGCCCAAATTTACAAGTTCTTTTAAACCCAAACAGCCCAGCAGAGGAGTTTTTCAGCCCAGATTTGCCCATTCCCAGGTGCACTGGGGCTCCCCGGTGTCAGGAGGAGGGAGGGGGCTCACAGGATGCCGCGGGGGCACGGACAGTGGCTGCACCCCCTCGCACAGGGTGGGATGCTCAGCACTTTTGCAAGATCAACCCCAAGTCGTGGCCAACTCTTGGACGACACAACCCCATTTCCAAGGAGGCAGGAGCACCCTCTCTCCCACCTCCTAATCCCCTGGGTCCCACAGCTGTAGCTCCCTACACCAGCTAGAAAGGGTCTAAGGAGCCACCCTGCCAAAAAGCCACCAGCCCCAGCCCCCGTGCCACCAGCAAGCCAGCCCTAACCTCCCCAGATGCTTTCCAGACACTGCCTTTAAGCCCAGAAAGGAAAATTTCTCACTACCAGCCCAGCGAGGGGGGAGCAGACTGTTTTCGCAGCTCTCCGCGAGTGTGACAAGGTGTCTGGGTTCGTCTCAGAGCTCTCCCGGCTGCTTTCAGGGGAAATGAAAAGCTGTTTTCAGAGGCTTAAAAAGAGGGAATAAAGAAAAAAAAAAAAAAAAAAAAAAAAAAGAAAAAGAAAAAAAAGAAAAAAGGTGTTTCGCCATAAGAATCAATTCTCCCTCACTGGGCAAGGCTGACTAATTTGTAAACGGTGAGAAAAGAATAAAAAGAAGCCAGCGAGCGAGAAATGCCAGATGAGGATAAGCGCAGAGCATCACTAGGCAAAGGGATGCTGCTTCCTCAAGGACTTCTCTGTTCTCCTAGAAAAATGGGGAGGAGAAAAGTTAACTTTTCTGGGGTGGTTTCCCCTTCACGTGCCACCCAGGTGTGACCTCCCCTGAGGTCGGGGACCCACCAGAGCCACCTTCTCTGCTGCTGAGCCTGCTCACCCTGTTGATGAGCATTTTTTTTTGGCTCTCTACAAGCAAGAGGAGAGCAGGGTCAGCCAGGCAAGGGTAGCAAGAGCTCCCCTGGGTTAACACCATCCTAAGGCTCATAAACCACATCAGCAACCTATTTGGCTTCGACACAGCTCCTATTGACCCCGTACCCCAACTCCCTCGGAGGGAAAAAACAGCATCGAGCCCACATCACTCCATTTAATTCCAGCCCAAGCCTGCTTTTAGCGGAGGATAAAAAGGCAAGTGCAGCGTGGGTTAGCATTGCTAATTAGAAACGACCGGAGAGGAAGAATTAAGGGAATGAAAACCAGGAGAGGAAACGCTATCGGAATCTGAAATTTCTGCATCCAGCAGAAGAAACACTGAATAACGTGACTCCCAGGGTCCAAAGGCAGGTCCAGCAGGAAGGGCTGTGCAGGCAGCAGGGCACGGGAACACCACCCATGCTGCTGCCTAGCTCTTTAAAAGGAGGGGAAATTCATTCATATTTTTAAAAACCAGCACCAAACCAAAGAGAAACAAGAGTAGGGTAGTTGGTTGGACTCGATGATCCCAAGGGTCTCTTCCAACCTAGACAATTCTATGATTCTATGATTCTAAGAGTGAATTCGTACTTCTAGTGCTTCTGCTCCCTCCTTACAAGAGGGTGGGCTTCAGCAGAAGTTTGGCCGTCCTGGGAGCAAACAGGCCGTGTCCCCATCACTGGTACCCGGGTGGCAGTTTTGCCACCCTGGGGCTATGGGACTGGAGAAAAATCCAAGCTGGATCTGGATAAGCCAGGTCAAGGTGTATTTCTAAACCAGAAGACCTAAACTGGAATGTACCCAAGACCCTGAGCGATGCCAGCTTGGCAAACAAGTCAGAGATGCCTGACCTTTCAGATAATGTCTCCAAAAAACCTTTTATGGCTTGTTTCAATCTCCCTGTGCATACGCAGTCGGGCTTTCATCTCCCAAGGAAATCCCCCAGGCTGGAAATAGCGCCTGGGGGAGTGTTATGAAGAGGAACGGCGTAGGCTTGCCCAGTTTTTACTCCTCTCCAAGTGGAGTAAAAGGCAGGGACCAGGAGGGCTGCCCAGAGCTGGAGAGCCCCGTGTAGCATCATGGAGTAGGAGGAGGGATGAGCTGAGAGATGTTGGTTTGGGAGGAGGCTCTCACTGTCTCCCAGCTCTGCAGTGATGTTGAGGCAGCATCCACTCAATAAGAGGAGAAGAGGGAAGGGGACCAGATGCCTAGGGGGGCAGGGAGGTGCTGATAGATGCTGGGAGGTGACAGTGACAGAAGTTCACTGAGATAGGAGTTCTCAGCCAGCATCTCCTCTCCAACCCAAATCGGAGCCCCTTGGCAAGGAGCTGAAGGTGCCCAAGTCATTTAGCATCTCCTGGGTTTGCTGATGACCCATTTACAATGGCTTTGGTAGATCTCAGTCTACAATCCCATGTATAATGTGATTACAAGGCTGTGTAATTGCTGCATAATTGTCCTTCTTCCTGAGGCTGGTGCACCCTGGGGTTCCAGCCTCTCAATCTTAATTAAAAAGAATAAATCTTAATCAATCTCAACCCTAATTTCAGACCCGGGTTTGGGGCGGGGGGGGGAGAGGGACAGCAAGAGGGTCCCTCAACACACAACCAACCTTTGGGGTGTAGAGGGAACATGAACCCGTGTGGGAAAATCAGCCTGACAAAGGGTCTCAGAGGTGACATGTCCCATCATCAGGGGTCTAACTGAGGACTCTTTTACACAGTACTTTAACTCTTCAGAAGCCGATAATTTGAGAGAGCTACAGAGCATTTCCAAGAGGCCAGACACCCTCTTCCCCACATTTTACAGGAGGAAAACAGGGCAGAGCTGCATCCTATCCTCTGACTGCTGGAAGGTAGGAGCAGATGGGCCTTCTCTTGTCCTTGAACCAAAGGGAGTGATGCCACATCTCATTTTTTCTCAGCCAGAGTTTGCAACAGGAGTTTGAGACCCCAAATTTTCCTTTTGCCCACCCACTCACAGCCCTTTTGGTTGCAGAAATGCACTGACCCACGGGACCAGGGCAGGGGGGATGCAAACCATCTCCTGCCAGGAAAGCAAGAAGCCACGTTAGTGATGGGACAGAGCTAATAAAGCTTCGCCAGGATCTGGCCACCAAGCTGCTGGTACCCAGGGAAGCCGAGGATGAGGAGAAGGGGCTTTCCAAGAGAAGGGTTTTTCAAGGCAGAGATCTGGAAAGGACTGCTGAAGGGAAAGCTAGGAGTGCAGGCAGGACTTAAGGACACCGTGAAGGAGAGGAAGCCAGCCCAAGGACTTTGCAGATGCCTGCTGAATATGAGCTGCTCCACGTGGAGAGCCTGCTGCTGGAAATAAAGTCTGTGCCTTGGCCTAACACCTGCTGAAGTGGGGGGCCAGACACGCTGACGATGGCTGGGGTGGCTGAATGGAAAAAAAAGAGAGAAAACAGGAACTAGGGCAAAAGGGGAAAAGAAAAAAAAAAAAGAAAGTAAAAAAAACCCAAACCACCAAAAAAGGCAGATAGATGTAGTTAAGAAGAATCTGTTTCAGTCCCCCAGTGCAGAGCCTGGGTACATGGTGGGAGCCTGCAAAGCCTGGCTGGTTTGGCTGCAGGCCGCTGTAACTCCATCAATCAGCCCTCGTTATTGCAGATCAACCACTGATCATCTGAGATACCCAGCTGCCAACACCCTGGGTGGCAAGAGGGAGATGCTCAGGCAAGTACCACTCAGTGGAAGACCTGCCCATGATCCCCATCTTCCTCCTGCGTACTCCCACCTAGGACCAGGAGAGCTGCCTCACTAGCCCTGATACTCCTAGGGAAAAGCCACCCAGAGAGCAGGGCTCGCCCTTGGAGAGCTGAAACGGTGTTAGAGGAGGCAGCACATGGAAGAAGAAAGGTCTAGATGCAAAGAAATGCTCTTTCAGAGGTATTTTGGGTTTTTACGAGGAGTAACAGGGCCAGATCTCATCTCCTGTACTCACTACTTTGCCTTCACTTCTGTCTGAGACTGGCAAGGATCTGCACCACTCAGTGCCCAGGAAAAACTAAGCAAGTTGCAAACAGGCTAAGAAAGCGTAAAATGAGGAGGAAAAGAGAAAAAGAGTGATCCCAAAAAGCTTTGGAGAAAGCTGATGGAGGAGGAGAACTCAGCTAATTGCATCCTCAGAAACCTCACCACTTGCAAATCAATGTTTAATGAAAAAAAGAATGCTTTTTTCCAGTTATTTAACACAGAAGGGGAAAGCTCTGGAAATCACCGCACCATCCCCCAGTATCTCCTGTGTCTGGACATCTCAAGGCTACTAGACCCTTTTCCAGACAGGTCCTGACCTTGGGAGGTGGGATCAGAAATTAATTGTCTCACACAGACTGAGAAAATGCTCTTTAAAGTGGAGGCAGGGAGATGGGAACTCGTAGGGGTCAAGTGGTGATGACACCCCCTGGGTGGAGACTTGCTACAGAGGCCCCAGTTGGAGGCTGAGGTGGAGTTTTGAACTTAATACGAGGATGAGCCTCAATTCCCCAGGGCTCCAAAAGCAATGAGGAAGCCTTGTCTTGCACAGGACTGTGGGAAGGTAGATGTTTCCACAAACCAAGAGCAGCCAGTACCCCCTAAACACCACCTCTATCATCCAGGGGAACCCACAGGGTGGACTTCACCTCCACATCCGTGTCATCTCTGGGCACAACATGGAGATGAGCATCACAGAACATGAATTCTACCTCCCTGCAACATACCCTTGTGGTCTAACCTCCCTCTCTGCTTCCTTCACCCAGAGGACAACAGTGTACTGCAGTTGGGGTTTCAACGGTGCTCAGAGGGCTTGGAAAGGAGCCGGATTGCAAAGTCTGCCTGGAGCTAGAGAAGGCAATCCCTCATGAGCCATTCACCACTTCACTCGCCCCTGGAGTTGAAGCAAAAACCGGGTGTAGATATAGGGAGCAAAACCCACCGTGACTGGTTCAAAAAAAAAAAAATGGAGAGAAATTCTAAAACTCCCGCTTCAAAATGAGAGGGACGTTGATCCACACCGTTTCCAAGCAGCTGGACCCATCACCGCCAGGTCCTGCCTGCGATGCGGCACCTCTGACGCAATGGAGCTGAAGGATGGGCTGCGCAAACAAGCCTTGTCTTAGTTTTAGAACTTCTTCCAGCTGATGGTTCTTGGCTTGTGAAGAAGAGTAATCGTTCCCTCCTTGCCTTTGCTCGCCGCTCAGGTGTTTATGGACCTCTATCACCAACCCCATCCATCATCCCTTCCCTATGCTGATGAGAAGTGGGTTATTTAAGTTTTCTTCACACACAAGCCGTTCCACCCCTCTGATCTCCCTCTAAATTGTCGCCCAGCGAGCTCTGGTTCCCAGCACAGCAGCTAGGAGCCACGAGACGCACCTGAGAAAGGTGCAGGCACAGTGCTACATCTGGCTGGAACCTCTACAAGGGAAAATGTGATTATTTCCACCTTTAGCCATCTCACATCCACCCAAGACTCCTTTCAGGCAGCATCCAGACCCACGATCTGGAAGCCTGAAGCCCTAAAATTGGTTGTCTGCAATCACTGGGCAACTCTTGGCTACTCTGCCTGGCGAGTTCAGCTCAGCTGCTGTGCTCTCCTGTCCTCTGATTCCCAGAGATCATGAAATATTAAGGAAGGGAAAAAAACCCATAAATAAGAATTTCTAAGGGATTTCCAAAGAGCTCTTGTCTCCTGCTGGAGTGGGTGAAAGTCAGACCCACAGAAATGAGCAGAGAAAGGAGGTGAGTTCTTTGACACAGCTAAGATCTTGCTTAAAAGAAATTGAAGGCAGGAATAGTTTGTGAGGCAGGAAAAGGTGTTGGGATGGAGGACCCCCCTTTGGGCATCAAACCCACCATCATCCAAAGAGCTGTTTAGCTTCTCTGACAGCATCTTCCGGCGACCCATTCATCTTTTATGGATGGAGGGCTGCAAACTTTCCCTCCCCGCCCCCAGTTTTGTTCTTAAAAACTGTTCCATCAAAGAGATCTATGAAAGGCTCAGTTCCCAGCTGACAAGCTATCTATTTAAAGTTTATATGCCCGGGAACATTCACAAAGACTTATTAATGGGAAACTGCTGAAGGGAGCAAGCCCATACACAGCCACTACACAAACATGTCTCCATTATCATTTAATGCTCCCCAGCTTGGTGAAACAGCACGTTCTCATTCCTCATCCCATCCCCTCCCTGCTTCAGTGACTCACTTATTCCTCTCCAACAGGAGCAGGTAGGTCCAAAGATCTGGTAGAGAGGGAGAAGATGTCCACCTCACCAGGAAGGCGAAGCTGGATGCACAACCCACCCTAGAGCATCACCTAGGAGATGCCTGCAGTGGATGGCTCTCCTTGAGGAGCTGCATCTCCAGCACGGACCACGATTCTTCAGTCTGCGTGGAAGAAGAGTGGCTCCCACCGCAATGGAGTTGGACATGGCAATGGCAGAGTCGCATCTCCTGGGGATCAAAGGAGGAGGCAAGTTTAAGATGGAGAAAGGTGAAACCATCACCAACATGTGCTGACAACTTGGAGTATTTTAGCCCTCTCTGCAAAGATCCCAGAAGGCAAAGAGGGGGCCACCTGCAGATGCTCTGGGTGGAAAAAAAAGGGGTTGGGGTAAAAAAGGGTGGAGGGCAGGTAGAGCCCAAGGCTACCCCCTGCCCCAGGGGGCTGCTGCAGGCCATCCTGCACACCAAGGTCAAGGTCCGTGGGGAAAGCCTGGGCATGTTGCTGCCATTGCGTGGCAGGAAGAAGAATAACTCGTGGCCCGTGCCTCCCCTCAGGGCTGCCTGCTGAGCTAGCCACAGGGAAATGCCCTCCCTCTGGCAGCTCCACAAACCTAAACAGGGTCCTTCCACCCCTTCCCGAGCACCCGCTGCCCGGGGAAAACCACTTTCTCCAATACTGGCTTCATTCGAGCTGAGAGAATGAAGAAATGAAATAAAAATGTCCTTCCCAACCCGTATCAGCTAAGGAATGTAAGCAATTGCATTCACGTATGCGTGCCCAGGGTGATGTTTTACTCTTCTCTGCACACCGAGAAGCAGAGCATCACCTTGGATCCCGGGAATCAAAGATTTATCAGCGGACGCCCTCAAACCCCGTCAAACCGGGCGAGGAGCGGAGCAGAGATGAATGGACAATAAGGGCATCGCTCTTTCCTCTTCCCGACGGGCGGGTAAATAAGCGCAGCGTTTCCAGCCAGGCGATGACACACCAAATGTGGCCCATCCAAGGTAATTGCTTGTGTTTTTTTCCGACTTGAGGTTTCCAACCTTGGGGTTTTCCGCCTGGAAGAAAAGCCCTGCTCTTCTGATAAACGCCTCTGGCCGTGCAGCTCGTGTTTAGCTTGACAAGAGGACAAACCCATAAAAGCCTTGAAACAAGAGACTTAAAAATAGGGATATTAAGCATGAGAAGATTTTCTTTGGGATAAGGGATGGAAAACGCCGAGACTGCAAAGCCTGAATGGCTGAGACTGATGAAGATAAGCAAAGCAACGCATGCTGGAGAAGGTCAGTGGGGAGCTGCTGGTCCCTCCATCCCAGACCACGTCCTCACGCTGAACTCCCTCCACAAACCAGCGTCACCAAGAACGTTTCATGCTGACGCCTCCGTCACCCCCACTTTCTGCAGGCTCTGAGTGCTTGCATCACCCATGACCACTCCCTAGATGGTCCAAATGCCCCCATGCCCATCTCCAAGCAGCTGGCCCGTGTTTCAGAGTGATGAGGCAGCAGAGACCAGGATTTTCTGCTTTTAGCCTTATTCAGCCTTGCCCCACTGCCGGTGCTGAGCATCTCCATCTCAAGGGATGAAGTCCCACACCTCTCCTGGCAGCAAGAGAGCTGCTTCTACAGGCAGGAGAGAGCTCTGCTGAAGGCAGATGGTGCCCAAGGTGGTGCTTAAGCCCATTTCTAAGCCCGTAGAGAGGCTATCTAAATAGACAGCAATGCCAAGCCTCGCTCTTCCCCCGCAGCCAGGTGGGAAAGGCCATCAGCGCTAGAAAAAGGCATTCCCCAAACACCCACAAATCCATCTAATGTAACAGCCTCACATATTGATTACCTGGTGGGGGCCAAATTAAGCAGCTGCTGGGAATTCCCACCAAGATTTACAGATGCCACTTTGCGGCACATGGGTTTTTGCGAGGACACAAAGGATGTCATTTTTGGTATCATTCCATTTGTTCATGATATTACTTCCTTTTATAGGTTCAATAAATTTTTAAAAAAGCACTTTTATTGAGCCATTTCCTAATGAACAGCCCTGCCAATTGGCTTCTTGAAAGAAGTCAAGGTAATATTGACGTTTTATGTCAATGCAGTAAAAAGCAAAATAATGTTGTTAACTCCTCAAAGTTCACAGGTCCTCAGCTGCATGGAAACGCCTTGGGACACAACGAATAGATCCACCACAAATGTGTTACCATAAATCACTTAATGCTGCACACGAGCACCTTCTACGGAGCCCAGGCTTGGATTTCAGTGGGAAATATATACATTCATCTCAGCGTTTACTGTGGGAAAAGTTTCACATCTACGGGGAAAGGTTTCCTTTGGCTCAGGCTCTATGGACAGGTTGGATGTTGTGCTGGGACATCCCAGCCTGGAGTTCACTTCAGGGAGATGGGACCAGTGCTGGATCTCACCTAGAAGCAACCTGGAGAAGGAGAAGGGCCAGATTTCACAAGGACCCAAGGAAGAGATGGGAAATGGGGTCAGGCATAGCAAGCACGGATCAAAAACCAGCAGGAGAGAGTGGAAAAGGGGAGTCAGAGACCCAGCCAGCCTTCCAAGTTCATTGCCTCACCTTGCAGCATCGCCGACAGACAGCCCATCTGGCTCAGCCCCCAACAGCGGGGATGGGAGAAGATGCTCCAGTCCAGGAAAGCAGTCGGGGACTGAGAATAGACAAGAACAACTGCCCTCAGCTTGGCTCACGAGCTCAAAAATAGCCACCCACCGCAATTAAATCATTGGCAGGTTATTCACCGATGCTGTCAGCCCAGCGCAAACTCCTCATTTGGAGGCTTCAGTCACTGGAAGTAAGGTTTATTTGGGGTGAGCTGGAAAATTACAGGGGGCAAGGAGACAAATCACACTGAGATCACCTATCCTGTTGTTTGCTCGGAGTGAATTACACTGGTTTAAATTCAGACATGAGGTTATACCCAGGACATATTTCCTAGATAAATAAGCCACTAGCCTTTTCTACTTGTAACCAGGCAACATGCAGACATGTGGGTGTAGGACGCCAATGAATGTTTATATTGGGTATTATAACCTTTATTTACTGTTGGACCGGCGCTATTCTCTCATTCTGAAGAAGAAAGGGAGGTTTATTGCCAAGCGGAGTGGATGTGGACTCCTGCCTTATAGCCAAACCCCACATGAAATAATAAATAAAAAAAAAAAAATAGAGGGGTATTAGATCTCCATCCTCCCCAAGCATCAGATCAAGGGTCCCTGCTGCAGCTCCTGGCGTGGGGAGCAGCTCTTTAAACATTTAAAACGCTAAAATCACCGATGTACGAGAGGGAAAAAATAAGAAACACCCAGAGTAGCCTGATTTCCAGCCTTTAGAGATACAGAGCCATTAAATTTTCATGTCCACCCTTCTCCTCCTCGCTGCCCGGCTCTGATCTGATTTAGCAAACACACGGTCCCAAGGACCGGGACTTGCTGCAGGCGAGGCAGGGAAGATGAAAAAGGCACCGGCGCCTGGGCACGGGATGCTGAGACACNAAAGGTAACGAGTATGGGCATATATATATTAAAAAAAATATATATACACAAATAAAAACATATGAAAGATACATAAATAATACATATAAATATACTAAATAATATATATTCCTATTTTAGAGACATTTTATCAAAGGGATCTCATGGGAATGACTAAAAATAAACTTCTTGGTAAGCTGGCCGCTGCATTAACACAAAACACATCAAGGAAAAGTAAAAATAAATCTCCAGAATGGTTCAAATTGAGGTCCTGCACTTTTTTCCTCCCCCCTTCCCCCTGTGTTCTGCAGAAGCCCGTCCCAAGCTCCCCGTTTCACCCAAGTTTCCAACCCAGGGCAGTAGATTTGGGTTTTCCCCTTCGGTGGGGTAAAACCACACGTGATGAACAGATAGGTTTTCTGGAGGTTTCCATCAACCAGCAGCGTGACCAAGACACCTGCATGAAAAAATAACCCCAAAAGCCATGTTTTTTGGCTGTCCACCACACTCTGCACCCTATCGATGCTCAGGAGCTTTGGCCACAGCTGCTGTGCAACCACTCCTACAGCAAAGCCAAGGGCATTGAGGCCCTTAACAAGGTGGGGGTCTCCTGCTCCCAACACCCACAGGTGTCCTGCCCCACGACACAGACCCTACAAGGAGCAAGATGGTGTCCAAGGGGGAATGCACCCCGCATGCAGACCTTCAGCCTGCTGAGGTCCACCTGCACGCTTCCCCACCACCCATGCTGTCCCCCTCTTTTACTCCATCTTAGTTAAAAAGAGCCTCCTTTGGGATTTCTTTCTCCTCTCCAGGAGAAAAAGCCTCTCAGATGAGTGGCTCCAAGCAAAACAGCCAAACCATCCAGCAAAATGCATTTCCAGATGCAGTGGCGGTGGCTTTATGGCAAGCAAGGTGCCTCCAGCCCCTGGCACAGCCTGGTCTCCAGGTCCCGCCATGCAGAAGGACGCTCACCCCATCGCTGCAGGGCTGACCCCCAAACTCCAGGGCAGGTACCAGCACCCCCACCTCCGCACAGCATCACTGCAAAGCCCGGATCTTGGCCAAGCTGGGACCCACGAGGAGATACTCCCGTACACCCGAGTATTTGCCATGGTCAGAAAATGGCACCTCCACTGCTCCTCCTGACCCAGCTGAGACACCCAGCAGGCATTAGCCACCATCCTCCAGCTGCTGACACCCCACGATGGCATCCACCCAATAAATCCATAGGTATGGTTATACACTGAAGCATTACAGTGAAGTCTTGGGGCTGCCCAGCTGGTAGGAACGGTGGCTACCAGCTCACTCATGGTTCTTCTCCTTCCATGCCAGCACAGCTGCTGCTCCATGCCCTGGTGACACCACACCAGGATGACTATGGCATTAGGCTCCACGCTGGGACACAGCTGTCACTCATGGGCTGCCCTCACCTCACACTTGGTTTGTTTGAGCCATGTAACAAACCTGTAAATACAGGAATCCCTCCTGAAGCAGAAAAGAGGCAGGAGATGGAGAAGCTGATGCCACCAGGGCAGGTATCAGGATCTTGCAGTCAGATGGACACAGCCATAGGCTGCCCTCTTAGGATATGATGCCCTTAAAACAGAAGGTCCTCATCAACACCAATCAAGCATGCTGATGGGGAAAACCTGCCAGCCCAGCTACCCGGGGGGGGACATTTGGAGGAGGGATGGGGACAGACACATGCTCAGAGGATCTGCTGGAGTCCTCCAGCCTCTTACAGGCAGGCTGGGGGCACTTCGGGTGGAGATCACGTACCTGATGCATCTGCAGCAGCTCTAAAGGGTGTAATTCTCTACCACCTTGACTCAAAATTTTGGTGCAATTCTTCGCCTGCTGTTTATCCACTTTAAATATGTTTGGCCTGCTTCTGCAGAGACCTTTCTGGGACACTTTCCAACCTTCTGTCTCTGTTTATCTTGCACCCTTGATAGAGAAAGGGAAAAAGAAACCACAACCCAACCTCCAGGCAGGCAATCTGGTCTCTTCGCTGCACATCGCATCTTCCTTCCCCTTCTTGCTGACCTGTTCTTGTCTCTGTAATTTTTGTTATTTATTTTTTTTCCTCCCCTTCTCCTGCTCTATAATAAAAACTGGCCTTTAGGAGATCGAGGGAAGGGATGGATTCATTTTGCTGCAGCTCTGAAGACCAATCTACCTGTCTTTAGCCCACTTAAGTGGACCACTTCACCCCTGCAGCATCCCAAGCCCAATTAATATCGGGCTAAAAACTGCTTCGTGTGCATATTTGGGGGGGAAAAAAAAAAAAAAAAAGTAGCATTTTTAATTGGAAGGATTTGCTCTCAGCCAGGGCTGCAAATCAGGGTTGTGATGCAGGGAGAGAAACTGCTTTTTGCTCAGACCAATTGGTTTTTTTATTTTCTTTTTTTTCCCCCCCTGCCTGTTGTTTCTGAGAGTCCGGAGATCAAACTTCTTCCAGTTCTTCCAAATTCCATGAATTTTTCGGATGCCCAAACAGTTTTACTGCAAGAAGTTGATTTTCCCTTTCAAAGTATTCAAGAAAGAGAAAAAAAAAAAATTAAAAANGGGGTTAGTCCTTTCAGGATGACTTTGCTTCTGTGCTGGGAGATCTCCCTTCCACCAGCCCTGCAAGACTGCCGGGGTAAAGGGGGCATCACTGGGGCTATTAGAAAGGTAAGGAGTATGGGCATATATATATTAAAAAAAATATATATACACAAATAAAAACATATGAANAATGGACTTTGATGAGCACAAACTGCTCTGCTCCTGGGTGTTTCCATCCAGGGATGCAGCTCACCAGGCAGCTGGGAGGCACGAGGGTGCCCAAGGACCCCCAAAACCCTGGGCAGGGAGCGGGGCAGCAGACTCCAACCCCCAGCGGAGGATCACAAGCTGTTTGCTTTCCTTCAAAAAATGTTTTCCAACCTGTAGCTCTGCAGAGAGACGCAAGAACAAAGAGCTGAGACTCACCAAAGTCTGGCAGGGAAGGGATGGAGCCACGTGCCAGGCGGCGAGGGTCTCATTGGGGACCCACTCACTAAGAGGAGCTCCTATTTTAGGTCTGGCCCGAAAACAAGAGGAAAAACCCAACAACTTCCCCCTCCCCAAAACAAGAAGAAAGCATCAAAGCAGCAGAAATAGCATCCTTCAGGCCACCAGCTACAGGCGACAAGGAGGGTTTCTACTCTCTGTGTCCCCCTCGGGAACATCAGAGGAACAGGTTGAGCTGGAGAGATGGAGCAGCTCCATCCCCAAGGATTTATTGAGAGGCAACTCACAGCATCACCCCAGGAGGAAGTAGCAGCTCACGGTGAAACCTCCATTGGCCAAGAAAGTTCCCAGCAGCTTGCCACCACAAGGCATAACAACCTCCACCTTATCACCTCCCCTCTTCTAGCATCACCCCCTGCTGCCTCAGCACGTCCCTCTCTCCACCTCTTATTATCTAATTTATCAAAGTAATTAAGCTCAGCTTGAAGCAATTGCCTCTGTGGTGCTGGGAGGGATCCTGGGTGACAAAACAGGCTCAGGGATGGGAAGCTTATGAAACGCAGTGCTCGGAGCTATATTACCTTCTGTAGGGTTCAGAGTGAACGACTTGTTACTGTCACCAAAAAAAAATCTCTAGAAAAGTGGTACCGTATCCCAAAATCAAGCACACCTCTCAGTTTAGCGCTTCTGGAAGGAATTTTACGTCCTGTAGGAAATTCCAGCAGGGAATTTCATTTTGATAACTGAGGATGTTCCGACTCGGATAATGCTTGAACGAGGTAATGCCAAATATAACATACAGAAATGAGACAGTAGAAAAGTCTGGATGAAATTAAAGCGACAACGTCTCGATGAAACATTTTGACTATCAAAATGAAATGAGGTTGAAAAGATCCATTACAACACTATTGCCATAATGGGAGATTTTTCTTGGTCTTAATACGCTTCTAGGAATTTTTCCAGTTCAATAAAACTGCGTGTTCTACGAGAAAATTGCAATAGTGACATCACACAGTTCCCCTTCGGGAGATTCTCTGAATATCCCAGAGGGCTGGGGATAATTTTCTTTCCTGCAGGGACTCCTGGCTCAACCCTCCACCAACCTGGTTCATCCCTGACACAGACGAGGAATTCACTGGCTCATCCCCATCACTGGCACAGGGGAACCCATGCCCACAGTTCCCTTTTGTCCATCTCTCTGTCTTCACAGCCTCATCAGGTCCATTGTGGCAGTGGGAAGCCCTTCCCAGGAGCAAACAGAGAGAAAAGAAACACATCCATCCGAATGCGTCTGGCCAGGGGAGATGTGGCACCAGCTGACCAAGATGCCCCCCCCAGCTGGTGATGCTCCTCTGCCTGCCAAGTGGTCTCCGCCGCTCGAGCACGCCACGATTTATCCAAACTCCAAGGGCACGGAGAGAAGGAGGGAGAGAAGAGTGAGAAATCCCCAATGCATTTATTAAAGATCATCTTGGTCATAGCAGAAAATTGCTGGCAGCTCCAGCCCCATCATCTGAGCAGCTGCCATGTGGCCTCCAACCCTTCCCTGCTGGAAGCCAGCCTGGAAACAAGCTGGCCCCAGTACCAGAGTCTTACCCAAAGGAGGGGAGGAGATTTGTTCCTTGAAATCAAACCCCAGCGGGTATCCTGCCTGATTTTGCATGGGGAAACTAATGCACACAAGATGTCCCCGGAGAGGAGCAGAGCCCTGCAAGGCCAGCCTGGGCTGGCACAGGCACCCCCAAGGGCATCAGGGTCTTCTGGCAGGGTAAGGACATGGTGGAGGAGCAAGAGAGAAATCAGGATGCCTAGTGTAATTGCACCAGCCTGGAAATATGGAGGAAGCATCATCTGGTGCAAACGAGCATGGCGACGAGAGCCAAAGTGGGAGAGAATTGCCTCTCTGTCCCCACCGTCTGTCCAGCCCAGCCTCCTGCTACACCCCATCAGAGAAGAAACCATCAGCCAGAGTCCGAGGGATGTCCAAACACTTCCCAACCTTTGGAGGCATCACACCCTTCAAAGATAAATGTCCTGGAGGGCTGCAAAAATTCTGTGTAAATGGTCAAGCCAGAGTCGCTAGTGTCCCATCACTGCCTGGGCAGAGGATTGGGGTACACCTGCCTGGGTTGATCCTCTGGTCCCCACGGTGGCACGAAGGCTCCCCACGGGCATTGGGTACCACCTTGCAGCCAACTTGGCACTACCCGCTGTGTGCATCATCATCCTCCTGCTCCATCCCCAGCAGCACCTGCTGCCACTGTCAGCAGCAGTGGCAATAAGGCAAGATGCCACCACCCAACTGGAGCTGCGTCCCCTGCCCCTTGGCCACCAAATTTCCCCTCTGCTCCCTGGCTTCATCGGCCAAGCGTGGCTCTCAGGAGGGAGAACCTCGTAGACCCACCCTGCGCTCCAGCATCCTGTTCCTGCCCCTCATCCCGGTCAGGCTGGGGCTGAGCTGATGTCCCACCCAGGGGACGTGTTGGCCGGTATGCGGTGGGGTGGATGCCCTAAGTCTCCGGCACCAGTGTTGCCAGGGGAAGTCTCACACACAAACCATCTCCCAGCAGGAGATCTTCATCTTTCATCAGACCGACTCCCCGGGGTGAATTTCAAAGCGAAAAACGAGTCTACGCTGGAGAATTTGAGATCCCTCTTTCATGGTAGGAGACACGACAGCTTCCCTCCCTCCCCCTGCCTCCCTCCTTCACCTCCACCTCTCTAAAATCAAATTCAAAAGTCACGGCGTGCCAGCCCGCTATCCCAAGGCGGGGGGCGAGGAGCAATTTCCTCTCCTTTGCACACTTCAAAGGTGCTCGTGATCTGAGAGCGTCTCCCTCTGGTTCCCTTCCCCTGCAGCTTGTTTCCTCGTCTGGCAGCCTCTGTACTCCCGGCTCCTCTCGCTCTCTCCCTCGCCCACGTAGCTGGAAGAGAGCTGCGTGCGGATGGCAGCTCGGCTCGGCTTTCAGAGGCGCCAGGTTAGCAGCCCCCAAGGTCTTTTCTTCAATTTTCCCTCTAATTTTTCTCTTTTTTGGAGCTTTCCCCTCCCGGTCCGTTAACTCATTTCAGCTCCTGCGTGCTGGATGTTGTGCCCAGAGAATGCTTGGAGAAGATGAATCCCTGTCTGATACCACATAAATGGTGGGCCCTTTGTGATTTATCGTAGGATCGCGTGTGTTCAAGATTCAGTCTTCACTCGTTTGTGCAAGATGACCGTGTCCCGTTCCCAAGATTTGGGCAAGCCCCAAAGTCGAGCAGGTGCGTCACTACGTACCCACCCCAAGAAGATGAGCTGGAGATGAAGCGGAAGGTCTCACCAGGGCCCTTCCTACAACATCTCAGGAGAACCAGTTCAGATCCACCTTGCAGAGAGGGTTCAATAAAAAGACAAACTTGGGTGTCCCAAACCCAGAAGGAAATTTGGAGCAAGATGCCCCTCAGGGGAAGCTCGGGCTGAAGACAACTCACCCCATCTCAAACTGCTTTCATGCCTGGAGTTCATCCACCAGGAAGACTTGCTTATATGTTTGTGGTCTTTTTTTTTCCCCATCCCAATCAGATGGAAACAGTGAAAAACCACTAGTCCACAATCTGACACAGCTGCTCCTCCTGCTTCTGCTGGCAGGGGAATAATGGGTGCAGGCAAAGCCCCAAGGGAGTATCCCAAACAACCCCGGCATGGACAGCCCATGGCTTTCCTACCAGAGTGACCTCCTGGCATGCACAGGCTCCTGGCAGAAGGATGAAGAGGTGCATTGCGACATCAACAGGACTATTAATTATCTTGCAGAGAAACTAAATCCTTTCCCAGTGGCAGGAGGGAGACACGTGTCCTACCACGCTGGAGAAGGCTGACAGGAGAGGAAACCACCCGGAACTGGTGGGTTCCCCAGCTAGTCCCGGGATTATCTTCTACGTCAGGACCAAACAGCTTGTCCCGCTGTTGTCTTTCATCCCTCCAGACTGTATCAACCAACAGACTAGGTTAAACTCAGGGTATTAACTGAAAAGGGTAGGAATCAAAAAGCCAAATAAATCATAGATGCAGGTTGATTTATATGGTTTAAATAAAGCCTTTCAAATGGAGACATTATCCACTGGAAACTCTTAATGAAAAGTTAGCAATGTTCTCAGAAGCAGAAATATTCTCAGCATGAAGGCAGGACATCTATTAAAGCCAGTAAGATTAGATGAATGGCGCTCAAAGCTAGTGATTTTTAATACACCAGTTGGACATTGCGAATTTAAGCTAATGCCATTTGGAATTAGTTTTGCTCCCAAGGTATTTCAAAGAGTAATTTAGCAGATATTTGAGGGATTAGGAGGCGCTGAAGTTATAGCGGATGATATTTTAATTTGGACTTGTGGAACCTCAAGGAACACCATGAGAGACAGAGGCACCTTCTGCAGACAAGTGAGAGGAAGAAAGGCCTATCTGCATATTTAAGAAGTTCAAATTCCACCAGCATAATTGGCCTCAGGTGAATCATGTTAGCAGTGGTGTTCTCCAGAACAAGTGCCAACTGGCTGATGAAATGACCTTCAAAACTATTTCAACACCAAGGCCAACATGCTTTAAGTCGGCAAGCTGGGCACTGAAGGCTTCTGGAAAGGTGCCCTGTATTGGTCTGCCCAAGTAGGGTTTGGAGATTCAGTGGATGGAAACTCTTCGCCAAGGATGTTTCAGCCTCACTTCCTGAGATCTCCTTAACCCTGATTCACGCATTGAGCCGTGATGTGATTTCTAAACCCATTAGAGGAGCTAAGATAAAAAAAAAGAGTAAGAAATGAAAACGGTCAATGGGAAGATGCTGGGGAAACCACTTGCAATGAGGCAGTGCCCATGCTGGTGTCCCCATAGAGCAGTCTTCTATCAGCCTCCAAAACACAGATGAGCTGAACATCACCGGATAGCTCTCAGCTGCTTTGAAAGGACTCCATGCCAATATATATGAATTTCCCATTGAAAGAAGAGCTTTAAAAAGTCTAAACTTTAAAATTGCCATTCACTCCTCCATGGAGCCACTGAGCCATGTCACCTACCCAAGGACCAACCCATCTGGCCAGAGGGCTGGAGTGGGCATCTCAGCAGGGAGGAAGGTAAAAGCCCCGCAGGAAGACTGGAAGGTCCCCACTGAGCAGTGAGCTGCTGTTTTTCTTTTGCTGTTTACTAGAAAAAAAACAGAAAAGAAGAAGAGAAAAAGGGGAGGAAAGAAAAAAAAAAAATATTTACCCTGTTTATAATATTGCTCCGGATCAACATATTAATTATTGATACAACCAGAGACAAAAGCAGTCTCCAAACACCTCCCATTGCATCAAACTCATGTGAGAGGTTTCCATCCATCAAACTCCCAGGAAAGAAAACAGCCTGAAAGCAAGTCTCCAGGTGGAGGAGAAAGCAGAGTGAGAGGGAAGACCACCCTGCCAGGAGGGATGTCCCAACAGAGGTCCAAATCAACTCCAGGAGCAGGGAGCACTGGACACAACTTTGAATGAGGGGTGAAATGACCCCCTCCCCCAGCCATAGGCACATGCAAATGAATTTTTGGGAGGGGGTGGTGGTGGTGATGGTGTCAACATCAATACAAGCTCCTGCCGGCTGCAATAAGTCTGCTCTGCAGCGGGTGCTCCAGAATCAGGCAGAGAGCTGCTCCGAGAAAGGCTGGCTATGAATGAATAATTGATGCTAAAAAGCTCAGCCAAACTCCTTGATGTGAGCTCGCAGCCTCCTTCCCCCAGCCAGGCAGGAGGGACAAACCGAGTGCCACCACAGCCACCGTGCCTCCTCCTCGAAGGGGTGCCCGGGCTGGGAAAAAGAAGGAAAACCTCCCACGGAAAGCGGGAAGAAAAAAAAAAAATAATAAAAATCTCATTTTTAAGCCAGACAGGCAGCGGGGTGGCGATGGGGTCTTGTCCCCTTCCCAGAGTCACGCGGCCGAGGAGGGGAAGGGAAAAATAACGATGCTGATGGAAACTCCAGGGAAGGAGCAGGGAGACATTGCTCCACAGCGTAATTACCCGTGCTGGACTGCGGCCAGGACGCAGCCCGACATCAGGTCCAGGTCCAGCTGTGAAGCTTCATTACAGCTGAAGGAGAGCCGTGGCATTTAACAGATTCCTTTCTCTGGGGGCCAGGAAAGGCCGACCTGAGCAGCGGGGCAAGAAAGCGGTGGAGCAATTCTCCTGCTGGAGGGCAGCCGTGTCACTGTGGTCCCCAGGGAAGGGAAGGGGAAAGGGATGGGACCGGAGGAGAAAGATGGAGGAGAGAAGGGAAGGGGAAGGCCCACATCACAGGAGCTCTCTGCTCGCCATCGTGTGCCATGGAGCTGCCTTTCCCTCCTGTCCACGTGTCCCCAGGTGCAGCAGACCCCAAGCATCAGTGGTGACAAGGCTCATCCCAGACCAGCTCTGAGGTGATGTTGGGATAGGGGACCCCGTCATGGCTTTGCAAGGAACATGGGGACACCTCATCTCTTTGTTAAGCTTGAGAGCTTGAGAGCATCCCACTGGCAAGGCAGACAAGCCATATTTCGTTTTATTTTCTGCAGCAGAGTTGAAGAACTGAGCACCCATGGGTGCCCCAGCTCATGCTGCAGGGAATGAGGCAAGCAGAAGATGTGCTATTTTGTCTCTTCCATTTGAGACCAGCAGTCCAGGTCCCGCTCTGATTCCCAGCCATGCTCTCCACCCAGACAAGCTGCCTCAGTTTCCCTTCATCACAGGTTTTCTCGTTTGCCCCCAGCTGCAGAACTTCAGACAAACCCCATCCAAACCTTTCTGATGGATGTGGGTGAAGTACTTTTAACCGTTGAAGCAATGAAGGGCTTCTTGTGTTCATCCAAGAGACTCCCTGAGTCTGAGGTACTGGCGCTCAGAGGGGCTGGCTCTGCCGCTGCATGGGGCTGGCCAGGAGATCTCACCGCTTTCTCGGAGAGGAGATGGCATCTGCCTGTGGGTGTCAGACCAATGGGTCCATCAGCTGTGAAGGGACCTGTCATCAGCAAACCACCAAGTGCCGGGGGAGGGAACCAGAAGCAAAAGGGGCATTTTAAAAGGGAAAAAAGGCAATGATGTCTTCCCCATGGTGGGAAGCTTTTCAGTTGAGATTTTCATTAGAAAGGGCTTCTGCACCCCAAGGAGCTCCAAGTAGATGTCCCATGCAGGGAGGATCTCCATGAGATTGAGAGGAGGCTTTCTCCTGCAAATGACTGTCCCATGCACAAGCAAAGAGCCTCACAGGGAGGAGCTGTACAGTGGTGGGGGAAGCTCCTGGGGAAGGACATGTCACAAGGGAAGATGTCCTCCTGTGTGGGTCCCCTCTTGCTGCAAGCAAGGCTGCAGGCACACAGTTGCACATAGCAGGAGCAACCAGCTTGGCCAGTTCCTCCCAGGTTGTAGCCTTGATCATGAGGATGTGGGGACCCTCCTTTTCCTTCCAACCAACTCTATGAAAGACACAATTAACCACCCCACCCTCAAAGAGACTCCCAAAAGACCTGAACTCACACAGACATCCAGGTTCCCCAAGACCCCATGCAATGGCCACGGTCAAAGATATACAGGCAGGTTTAGATGGACAGGTACTTGTGAAGTGACTATTTTTATCTGCTATTTTAAGGGTGACTACAGGACATCTCCGGCGATAGAAGAAGGGTTTAATCAGCCTCATTCCACCAAAAAGCCTAGGTCCCATGCTAATTCACAGGGGATTCTCTACCTTCGGGGCTTGTACAATCACTGAATCTTTAATAGCTTGTCCTCATGCAACCCAACTTTTTCTTTCCGAGTCTGGAAGCTTCCTCTCCTGCTCATCAGCAAATCAAATTTCTTAATAGCAAAGTGAAATAACCTGAGAAGTAATGGAAAAAGGGGAAGGATTAAGTTTTCCCAGGGACCTTGATCTCTTTTATCATCTCATTGTCTTCAGAGGGGTAGTTTTCTTTCAATCTAATTATCTGGTGGATATGTGTTGCCAGCTTTCTTACACATCCTGGTTTTCATCAAAACAAAAAAAAAAAACAAGAAGACAAATACTCTGTTATTGTTTTCTGATGAGAAAATCATGCTAATAGCTTATATTTGGGGAATAATTTCAGCAAGTTTACCTTGTTTTCCTGAGAGGTGTCCCATGGGAGCTCTGCGGTGGAAGAAATGGCCACAAGGAAGAGGCAGCTGTTGCTAAGAAGAAGGGAAATGCATGCCCAATCTGCTTCCTGCAGGACTTGACCCAGGTGTTCAAAAGTTGTAATCCACATGAGGCTTTCCATGGCTGGTGGACACTTTTGGGAAAGGCTTCCAGCAAACAGGGTCTGCCCAAGCTCCTTGGTTGGAGAGGAGACAACTGTAAAAAGAAGGGGAGGATTGCTGGAGGCATGAGGGATGTACTAGGGAAGAGTTTCCTTGGACCATAGACAGAGCAACAGTGCAAGATGAAGACCCTGCAGCAAGATGTGATGGGAGCAAGTCAGGAGGTATCTGCCTCTGAGAAAGGAGATGGAGACAGTGACACAGGAGATAAGGGTGTGCCTGGGGAGAGATGGGGCAGGCCAAGAAGATGGTCCTACTGGAGATGGTGGGAGAAGGTGGAAAGCAATGAAGGGAAGGGGCAGCCATGGGGATCAGGAGAGCAGGCAGCACTGCCCTGCCTGGGGATTTGGAGGCAGCAGCATCTGGTAATGTATATAATTACACGGCTGGGTTTCCCTCTCTAGAAACAGCTCCACGTCCCTCTCTCCTCAAGCCTGACAACATCAGGGTCACGCGTGTAAACCAGGGACGTATTCAGTTGGCTGTAGGAAACACTGAGCTGCTCTCTCCAACAGGAGCATGATTCAGGCAACTGGGGATTTCAGAAAAAAAACCACCAAGACTGTGAAAATACAGGAGGAAGGGGAAATCTCCAGACACAAACACCCTCCAGAGCCTGTCCCCTTCGCAATCAAGCTCCTTGCATCCCAGCTCAACGTGTGTAAGAGCATCCATATCAGGGGGGCATCACGGTACCTCCCGGAGGGTTAATTTGCACTCACCTCACACTGATCAAGTGAAGGGGAAGGAAGCCCTTTTTTGTCTTTCTGTCTCCCAAAAGGCTCAAAAAATTGCCCTCGGTGCCAGCCATCTTCCACACAACCAGCACTTTCCCAGCAACACATCCAAGAGGCTCTCCGTCACTGAACATATGACAGGAGAAAGGGGTGTCCTCCCTTCTTGATGTCTACTCCTTGCTAATTTAATACAGTAACTGGACATTAGTGTATTAAAGCAAACCTGTTAGTGCCTCTTCACAATACCTGTGACTTTCGGAGATGTGTCTCTTGCTGGGGTCGCTCGAGCCCTCTCTCCCTGGCTTGAGGAGCAAAGCAGGTTTCTTTGAGAACTGTGTTTAAGCAACTTCACCTGCAAAGGGGGAATGGGAGTTGCCTGTATCCAAAGAAAGCATCTGGGCTTAGATCAGGAGGAAGAAGCACTGAGCTGGGCTAGCAGAGGAGACAACGTCCTGCTCTGGGCCGACTTCGATGTCATCAAGAAGGTTAAACATCAGCAGGATGGTGGGGACAAGACCTCAGCACAAAATCAAGATACGCTGAGAACAAAATTAATCAAGGGCACCGCGGGATGTGGCGTGAAGAAATTATTTAACTGCCTGCCCACCAATCCCTGCAGCATGCTGGTGCACAAACAGCACTGAGCTGCTCATTTATAAATGAGCGTTTGACCCGGTTGGTGCTGCTGAGAGCTGGTGGGAAGTGGTACCTGCCAGGAATGCTGAGATGGTTCTGAGTCACCCTGGCAGGAACAAGAGGTGGAGGAGGGACATGGCTTGAAAGCAACCCAACCTGATGTTTGCAACCCTAGCGAGAGCTTGGAGAGAAGGGTTTATCCCTTCCACAAGGCTGTGAAGAGCCAGTGACACCTGCCCAGGGCTCACACACCTCCTTGTCACCGATGTCCCTCCGTCATAGGGATGTGCCCCAGCTCCACATCACATCCCCAAATGTGCAATGTACATAATCCATCAAATCCCTCGCTAATGACACATTTTCTTAAAAAATTCTGTTCAAGAGGAATGGTGGTCATGGTTAGGAAAAGTTGCAGCGTGCAACAGGTAGAGCGAGAAAGACAAACAGTCCAAAAGCCCAAATTTATTCAAAGAAGATGGAGAGAAAGGGAGAGATTTTCTCATTAGATTGGTGGTGATACATAAGGGCAAGAGAGATAATGCAGAAAGGAACAGGCATAGACGTATATTGAAAGATATTCCAAATAAACAGGAGACAGATAGATGAATAGATATAAATGGATTAGATAAATAGACTGTAGGAAGGCAAAGGAGAAAAAAAAAAAAAAAGAGAGCTTTATTTCCTAAATAAACCCTCATCTCCCATTTCAGCTGTTGGTTTGCAGACATAAAACACACCTCCTTTGACAGGTAGACGAGAGAAATGATTAAAAAAACCTTCTTCACCTGTTTTCCAGCCTCCGATAATCACGCTGCCCAGGCAGCATTCTCTCCTGACCCACAGGGATCCCACAGCACGACTGCACCTCCAAAGCCCCCCAAAACCACAGACAAACGTTGGTGCTTCCCCCCACCTCCCCTCAGTGGGCACCCCGGCAAGGAGAGGTGCTGGTGGTCCAGGGCGGGCAGGGGAAGGGCTGTCTCCATCCTCTCACCCCCGTTTGAATGGGACGAGGAACCGCACGAGGAACCGCCTACTCAACACCATCTCTGCTGAACACCCATAACACCACGGGTGATGGACTTCCCGTCTGTTGCTGCTTTATTTCCAGGCTACAGGAAAAAAGGAAAAAAAAAAAAAAGACTTCCTTTTAAAAGGTGGAAACTTTACATGAAGATGAAAATCTTATTTGCTGTCATGTTTTACCTTATTTTCTTAACGGTGAGGTCCGTCCATCATGTTCACAGCTCCCAGGAAGAAGAGACGGTGCTCAGCAGATCTGTGAGGTGCCTTCAACCTTTGTTGGCACCATTTCTGTGCTCACCAGGAGGAGAAATCTCAGCGGAAGCCCAGAAACTACTCAAGTTGTGGCTCAATCCTTGACAGAGCTGGGGGTAAGAGGTGGCTGTGGGCAGGGTTGGACCCAGCCCAGCAGAGCCCTGGGTGATGGGAAGAGCGAGGAAAAGCTGTAGCTGCATTGCAGACCTGCTCAATGCATGTGTAAGACACAACACTACACATCCACAAAGAAGAAAACACCTTGTCTTAAACAGATGGAGAGAGATAAAAGCCGGGAAGGGATGGAGGGATGGATGGATGTAGAGCAGGAGTTGGGGACCATGAGCCCGGTGGGAGCCATCACCCTTCCACGAGCCGGGTTTGCAGCATAAAAGCACACATCTTCTGGGATCAACTCAAGCAAAACCGCCCCAAGTCATGCTGCGTTTGCTAGAGGGTTGTACCTCCAGGGGAAAAAATCCCTTTTTTCCTAACACAAGCCTTCAAGGGAAAGAAAGCGAGCACAGGCTGCTTCGCATGGGGGACACCACCCCGAGACACCGCTGAGATCAAGGCGTCTGCAAAGAAAGAGTTATTGGAGATACCCTGCAATAAAATCTACCAGGAGCGACGGACAGACAGTCCGGGGCGGTGCTGCAGGGTTTCTGATCTGCATGGGAGATGGGAGGTTTGATGGGGGTTGGGGGGCTGGGTTGTCCCCGAAAGCTCTCGCTAGCTTGGGGGCTTCGCTGGCGCTGCCGGGGTGGGAGCACAGCTTCTGAAAGAGACCCCGAGGCTAAACCGTCACAGCGAAAAATTAAACCCTGCCTCCCCCCCCCCAAAAAAAACCCAAAATCACCTGCGAGGGATTTAGTCTAAATCTATCTCCTCCATCACAGCTCGTATTTTGAGCGGTGCGTTAATACAAACGGCGGGACGCTGGCGAAGGCGGGCGGGGGGAGAAATGGGTTGGAGCGTGGCGGGCAGGCAGGGGCTGTCCCCCGCGTCCCCACGGGACCCCTCTCTGTGGGTGCAGGGGGCGTCAGCGCAGGAGAGAGCAGGCGTGGGGTTTGGGGAGCGCAGGAGGGGGTGTCAGTGCGGAGCTGGAGGTATATTTAGGTGCTCGGGGGTGGGAAGGAAGAGGGGCGTGCGGTGGGGGTGGCTGCGTGCGTGAGTCATGGCCCGTGACTATGTATGCAAGCCGTGGTGGGGGGATGCTGGGGACGTCCCCGGGGATGGATGATCCCAGGGCAAGGGGGTACGAGGGGAGGAGAATGCAGCAGGCATCCCTCCAAGTCAGGATTGCTCCTGGGGCCACCACGGTCCCTCTCTGCCAGAGCACGCAGGGAGCGGGGCAGAGGCTGGAGCACCTGTGGTCCATGGGTTTCACAGACAGCGATCCCCACTCACCCCCTCCCATCACCAGACCATGGCACAGGTGAGGTGGTGCACCCCCAAGTGGTCCCAGCTTGCCCTCCTGGCATCACATCTAGGACCTCCAGAGATGCAAGATTGCCCCTGCAAAGCCTGGGGCCAACGTCAGGGTACAGCACGTAGGCTCTGATCCCACCACCCCAACCCCTCGCACAAGATAACATCCTGCAACCTTCAAAGGCTCGTGGAGATGCCCAGGGTGGTCTTTGGTGATCACCTTCCATCTATTCAGCAGAAACATCTGAGAAGGGCCCAGATGTCCCCCACCGAAGGAGAAGAGCACCCAGTATCTGTCCCCAGGGTCTGGCTAAAGACAGACTACTGCGCATCGCCCCAGCCATCCAGGAGAGGAGAGCTACCCGAACGTTTTTCCAGCAGATTTTTGCTATTTCACAGGAAATATTTCCCAGAGCAGCCCCAGAGACCTGGGCACCCCAGAGGTTTGCACATGGGCAAGGGCCAGCCGGGCCTGCCTCCTAATGAACACGAAATCTGGCCACAAAGCCTGCCAAAAGCCAGAGTGGAAAAAGAACAGAAGGCAGCCAGGAGAACCAGTGCATCAATAAATAAGCTTTATGGAAATCCCCAGCTTTTATACAGTTGCTGAGTTTCGATGAATCTCGGCAGCTACTGCAGAATGTTCGGGCCTGGGTGGGACCAACCCACCCCCTGCATCTGTGCATCCTGTTCCCGACACAGCTTCAAAGAAACGAGGGGTTTGTGTTTTCTTTCCTTCCAAAGGGTGGCAGGACACAACCACTTCATTGTCCAACTTTGATGCAGTCAAAAATCACCCAGAGCGAGATTTCGGCAGATGCGCCCGCCATTGCGTGGTGTTGGTGCTGCAGCATCTCATGGGGGTATCGGCTGCCTGGGGCTCATGCAGCACCCCTCCATCAGGCCTGATCCTGCACAGCCAGGAAGGTCCATGTCTCTCCTTTGCCCAAACCGATGGTCTCCTTGACCTTATCATATGTTGACAGAATGATGTTGGGAGACCCACCAAGCAAACCTCTGCAGGGAGGATCTCCATGCTGCCACCACCACCACCGAGCACACAGCTCCTCCAGCCCAGCATCAAATTTATATCCAAATTGTGTTTTTTCTGAGGGATGCTCTAGCTCCCTTGCAAGGCCAACTCGATACTGGAGTCCTCCATCGCTAGCTCTGACCGTGAGGAACACGTGACGGAGCTCCCAGAAGGTTAATCCAGCATCATTACCATGAAAAGAACATCAGCTGTGGAGGACTTTCCACTCCCAAAAAATCCAAGCAGTGGAAATGGCTCCAGGGTGTCAATCCACCCTCCAAGCTCAACTCATCCTTGGGGAGTGTCAGCCTGAAGCTCCCAGGGGCTGCTCACAACCACCCACACGAGGACACCCACTTCCAGCCCACTCCTCCTGGTGCCTGAGCCCTTTTTCAAGGGAGAAATCCCCGGGATGCATCAGACACCACCGTTGATGCTTGGAGCACCTCAGAAACCTTCCCTGCAGCTCCAACACCCCTCAACCAGCTGCATTCCCACATCTATCACCGGCGGCTTGGAGCATCAGGCTCTTCCCGTGGTTCAAAGGGCGACATATACATTTTTGAAGAGCTTCTGTTGGCGGCAACAGAGGTCAAGGGCTGCGAGCAACACCGATCCGCCACCAACAAAACCCAGTTAGTCAACGATTTGCAAACATTGGTTTGATGTCGCTGCGCTTGCAACGACGCCAAAGGCTCCCGGTGGTCCTGCCGCCCTGCCTGCCCGTGGGGATGCAGCTATAGCTGCATCCGTTATCCATGCAGATGGAAAAAAGAGGAGGTCCTGGGCTTCAGATGGGCATGCCGGAGGAATATATTGGCTTGTTCTACCTCATTTTGACCCCAGCCACACGTACATCCCTATATGAGGTGCCTACAGGCGTGCACACGCAGGGGCTGTTGCCTCCCCAGTTTTCTTCTGCAAGGAAGTGAAAGCCCATGGAAAATTGGGAAAAAATGGAAAAAGAACTTGGGAAGCATTTTTTGGAAGCATTTTAGCATTGACAGGACTTCATCTTCCCACAGGATAGTTCCACCAAAACATCCCCAACCCGCCCCTGTCCATACCTACGTGTCTTCAAAGGCATCGCAGGTGTTGGTGTGGTCCCACCACGTGCCCAGTGGGGAGGGTACCTGGACGTGACCCTCCTCAGGGCAGAGGGGTGCAGAGGGTTAAAGGGGGGCACAGCATCCCATGGCTCAGCTCTCCTGTGGTATACATGCTTATTTATACCCCTCCTGGAATGGAAATCTATATAAAATTAGATATGAAATGGTATAATTCTGTATAAAATGTATATAAACACATAAGCCTCTGGGGATATGAGTATGTTCTGCAATGGGTTGTGCTGAGGAGCATGCACCAGCAATACCAGGCTCAGCAAATCCACCCCATGGGCATCATGAGCAGGACTAAGCTGACTTAGTGACTTGTTTGGGGTTCAGTCCGGTGGGGTGCAAAGTTCCAGGGCTGTGTGTTCACGAGAGACATCAGCAGTGCTGGAGGAGACCCAGGAGATGGATACCAACCCCCCCCGCCACTGCGCCCTCTTCTTGAGGAAACGCTCCATGAGCTCAGCCACCCTACAAATCCATTCAACAAATTCACAAACACTTCTGGGATGACCAGAACAGCTTTTTCCCCTGCAATTAGTCAGTCCCCTCCCTCTCCTTCCCCCTCCAACGACTCATAACACACAAAGTCAAGTCACACATTGGGGCACCCCAAGGGATACTCCAGATGGGTCCATGCTCCAACAGCCAGCAAGCAAGGGCCAGATCCTGCCCCACCACCATCTCTCACGTTTCCCTCAGCCTAATTAAATTAAAGACAGTGTCCTGCTGGAGACAAAGGAGGCTGGGGTTTGGTCTGCTCCTGCTGAGCTGTTGGCTTTACAAAGCTCCTCTGCAGTTTTTAGGGTATGGCCACCAAAGGGCAGAGCTGAAGGTAGATGCAAGAGCAATGGGGGGCTAAGTCAGAGAATTCTCAAGATCCCCTTCCCAATCCTTTTGATCTGGAAAACAGCAGCTCAGAGCAACAAATGCATCTCAAATTAAAGACGGATGGGGAAAAAACCCTGGAAACAACCCAAACTTGCTGGTCAAAGTGAGAATTTGGCTTTTGGTGGCCCACGTGTGGTCCCACCACACTGGGCTCATATGAGCCAGGGAGGAGAGACTCTGAAGCCACCTCCCCACTGAATTTTAAGTTCGTTACTCTTCCCAATTTCTCTTAAAGTCTAATTTTAACTCTCCTTTGCTAAAGGAGGTCTTGCAGCATTAGAAATGCCCCTGCTTATCTAAAACCAGCGCTGCTCACCTGCACTGAACCACCCCCCTTGTCCTCACCCTGGGGTTTGGCACATCCCTACAAACCAGTGGCGATGCCGAGTGACCCCAGACAAGTCTCCCTTGGCAAAATAACACACTAAATATATGAGACCAAAGCTCGGATAGGTGGGACAAGGTCCTGCCCTATATCTCCACGCAGCTCCCCCGGGCAGGGAGAGTCTGGCAGCAGTGCCTTGCCACGGCATCACATCTCCAGATACATTTTCCCTCTTGCCCATTCAATACTTTTGCTTAAAAAGAAAAATAAAGCAGAAGACATCTTTAGTGCAACGTAAAGCTCTGGGGAGCAAGGAGAAACTCAAAGCAAGCCTAAGGCCACCATGCCCCAGCACCTGCAAGCAAATATATCACATAATCCCACTCCTAAATGGATTAAATTCCTTCTTAGAACCGGATGGCCCCTGGCTGTCCTCAAAATCCCTCCAGAAACTCTCCTGACAGCCAAAAACCTTTCGCTAATTTTTTAAGCGCCTACACCTAATTGGCTGTACTCCTCATTGCTGCGGCCATGCATCTTGTTTCCTCTGCAGAAACAACAAATACACGCAGAATTTGTTTTCCTCCAACTTAAAAGCTGCTTTATAGCCCATGGAGGAAACGATTACGGCTTGCATTGCAAACACATGACACAGAAGCCTCAAATTGTATACTTTCGAATGCGCTCATGTGTTTTAAAACCCCCTTTTTTCTCTGTTTTAAAGCAGAGTTAAAGTTTGCCTGCGCATATTGGCTACGCTTCGGCATAATTAAAAATAGGGAGTTTGGGATCGCACTTACTTCAACAGTAGCTTCGCTTGAGTCGAGGCAGGGGACCGATGGCTGGAAGGATGGCCGATGGTAGCACTTGGATAAGCATCCTCTTCCTTTTTCCACCTGCCGTTCTATTTCTACACCTATCGGGGAAGAGTGCAATTATTAATAATTAAAATAATTAACAGGGTAATCAGAGCAGGGCAACTGCTGGATCCCGAGCCGCCTCACTGAAGACCCTGTAGCTGCAGCTACGTCCTTAGAGCTGGGACTTTCCCTACATGTTTGGTCCTTGCACCCTGTTTCCACGATAACTAAGGAGAAAGAGCAAAAATCAAGCAGAGTTCAAGATTTGTGTGGTTTGTGGCTTTTTTTATCCACATTAAAACATTCAGTATGGAGCCACGGGACATGGATGGGGACCCCAAACCCATCCCAAGCCCCAGGAATGGGGGTGCGAACCCATCCCAATGCCAGAGCCAGAGGGCATAGGCAGGAGCGATATCAGCTGTTGGGGGGGTTCCCATTTCTGACCTGAACCTCCTTTTCCCTGCACCAGCCACAACAACCAGCACAGCACACGCCACACTCTCCCTCCTCCTCCTCCCCTCCACTATTCCAGCTGCCTGCTAATTTCCATTTTAAGCGACAATCAAAACCCCATCAAAGCTGTCGTTTCCAGCCACACTGAAAAACCCCTTTCCCCAAGCCCTGGGTCCCACCAGGCTGGTCTGTACCCTGTGCGATGCAAAACACCCATCAAAGGGTCTGGCAGCTCGCAGGCAGCAGCATCCTCCTCAACAAGCCCAGCCAACCAGGGATGGATGGAGCAATTTGGGATCTGCAGTGACCCCATCACCTGTCTCAGCACCTTGCCAGCTCCTCTTCCCACCCGAGGCAAGCTGTTCCACGAAGCCAGGAGGAGATGTCAGCCCACCACACAGCCAAGTTCACCTTGTTTTCAATAAGGCACTTGTTATTCTTGCAATTTGCCCCAAGGAGTGGCTCTGGTCCCACCACCGGTGCTGGGAGCTATATGTCCACCCAGCAGCACAGCCATGGGAGCCCACCTGGGTACCTTGGCTCCCCAGTGCCAGGCCACCTTATTGACCATCTGATCACCACAATATTTTTTATTTTTTTTTTCATTTAATTAAACGAGTGTTTTCCAACAGGGAAAGAAAACCAGCCAAGTGTTTTCTCCTGAGAAGATTTTTCCCCACCCCACAAGCCTCTGGTAGCTCCAGCTTCTCTCCTCCAGCCCCAAGACCCACTCCAGTCCTCCAATCCATCATCACTATTAAAACACAGGACCTTCTTTATCAGCCCTTTTCAACATCTGTCGCGTTACCCCGTCATCCACCCATCAAGCCGCACTTCACGTTTGCCTCAAAACCAAAGGAAATTCAGTTTCCTTGATCCGCAAACTGTTGTGGTCCAATTTCTCAACAGCAGGAGACAAGGGTTTATCCCTTGCCAAGAAAAGGCACAACCCCTCGTAGCAGCACCGGCCAGCAGCGAGGGATTTTTCTGAATGGGAAGGAAATAAAAACAAGCTTAAGCTATTTCTGCAAAGGAGGGGAGAGGAATAATACCTTTTCCCGCTGTTGACACGCTGCTTTGATCTTTACTTTGTAGTTACCATAGTGACAAATAAAAAAGGCATAGGTGGAATAAATTGCTGAAAGTTGATGGTGTCCTATATATGTTTCTCCGGCGCACGCGAGCGCAGCCGGCAAACATCCCCCGGCTTGATGTGATGCACGCTCGGCTTGGGTGCGCGGCTCACGGCGGGTATTTACGGCTCTGCCTCACATTAAGAGATATTTAGGCACGTCTCAGACACAGAAAGCTCCGTCACCGGTGTCCCGTGGTCCGGAGGAAGGAGGTAGAGGGTTTGCCGTGTCTGGGAAACTAAAGGGGGGGTATTGCGACTTGGTGACGGACCGTCGTCATCCTCATCTGGGATTTGGGTGCTGAGGGCAGGGGAGCAATAAAAGGGATATAAACCAGCAGAGGAAGGGAGCGGGGAGGCAGCCTGCAGCTGGTGGTCAATGCAAGAACATCTCCATTATCCAATAAACCTTTTTTCCAGCTGCTCTGAGGCCTGCGCTAACACAGAACCAGGCCAAAAAAAAAAAAAGCCTTTTTTACTCAAAAATTATGTCCCTATGGCTTTGCTTTCCCCTGGATCGTTCAAGCTTTAGGACCCTATGGTTTTGCTTTCCCCTGGATCGTTCAAGCTTTAGGACAGGAAGTTGCTGCCACTTCCAAAAAAGCCAGAAACTTCTCCTAGAAACCACCCAAAAAACACTGCCCAGGCCAGTTACTCCTGGTTAGACAAAATTTAACAGTCCAGACAACCTTGGTCCCAGCCACTTGCAGCTCTGAATTGGGGTGGCCTAACCTGGAGGTACCTGCTTTTCCCCCAGCCAACCTCCACCAATGCCTCAATACTTGTTTTTATACTTAAAAAGGAGCTAAACTCTATCGATTCACCTATGGGGAGGTTCACCGCCTGTTCAGATGGATCAAAGCATTCCCAGTGAGAAACTGGGATGTGCCCCCATGCTGGAACAGCCCCCCAGACTGGCCGGTCCCCATCCTGTGGAGCAAGGGAACGGCCGGCTGCAAGAAGCAACGAGATGCTCCCACCATCCTGATTTTTCCCACGTGTGGGCAATTGGAAATTGCCAATTCTTATGCTCCCATGGATGGAGCAGCTCAAATATTTGCAGGGCTCCGAGCCCGGGCGGCCGCATAACCATGCGGAGCAAATGGCGATGATGCAGAACCCCATCGCACGCACATGGAATAAAATATAATAAAAAGCAGAGGAGCAGGGCCAGTATCAACACAGCAGAGAAACTTTGAGGGCTGGAAAAGAGCCGGGGCAAAAAGGAGTTACCACCTGGAGGGACAAGGCATGGGCAGCATGAGTTATTGCACCCATCTGGCAGGCAGGGAGGTGGAGAAAAAAGCCAGATACCATTTTCCAAAGTCCCAGAGAAAGACCACAGGAGATCCCAACCGCTCCTGAACACCCATCAACTCCTTTAAACCCAAGAACCCCCGAGGACGGGGCAGTGCTGGAGAGATGTCACCAGCCTCTGGCTTTGCCAACCCCTGCCTTGCTCCGACGCTGTTGACACACAGCTCTTAAGTCAATCCATGCACGACTAATACGCTGCATCTGCTGTGTATTTTGCTCGGCATTTGTTTGCCTTAGTTCTGTTGAATCTCTTCCTGCGCTCCCTGGTAAGCTCTAATGATGTGCGGCGGCTGCTGTTGTTGCACCATTACGCCGCGATAATCTTTGGACAATTATTTGCTGGATTCACCCTGTTGCTGGATGAAACGGTGCTTTCACCGGCTGTCAGTTATGTATTTCTTCCGAGCTGAAGCCAAACCACAGGGAACCAGCCTGGCAGTAAATTAAGAGTTCCCAATGCCAGGAACATCCTGGAGAAGCATCTCCGGGCTTCAAACGCTCGTTAGTGATTAAGCGTGGGCTGGGCCAGGTTGGGTCCTGGGGCAACAGCTGATGCCTATGGGCAATGGGAGAGTCTGCACCCAAAGTGGAGGTAGGGATGGGTCCCGGGTGCTCACACACGGGGTTTCTAAAGACACACCGTTTCTTCTTCAAAGATCATCCCGGTTTTTATTTTCCCTTAACTCCTAGGAAAAGCAAGGCTTATACAAGACGAGGCAGCAAGAAATCACAGGTTGATTCCTCACTCTGATGTCTCCTTACAAAGGCCACCCTTCCCTGGCACCCTGAGTCCGTGCACTGCCCCCCATCCTTGTGGAGCTCCCTACATAGACAAGACAGCCCATAAATCCAACATGAATTGTCACAGCAGAGGGGAAAACCCTGCGCCCAGCCAGGAGGAAGGTCTGGGCTCCAGGTCCAGCTCATGGCAGGGGAATTATCCAGCAAAGCTCCAAGCAGAGCCCTGCAGGAGGGGAAGGGATGCTTCTGTACGGGGAGATGGCTCAGGCCCCTGCATTTAAAGCTTTTAGTCTCAAAGACACACACAGAAAAAAAGAAGAAAAAAANAAAAAAAAAAAAAAAAAAAAAAAAAAAAAAAAGGATTATTTTTTTTCATGGTTATTATTTTAAAACAAATCTTCAGAAGCTAATTTGACTTGGGGGATCCTCCCAGAACATCTCGGAGGGAACTCGGTTGCAGATCAAAACACCTGGTACTTTACATGGAGCTTTCATCTTCCCTCACCGCCTCTGCTGTTCCTGTAACTAGAGACAAAGGTCCTTTGTCTCCAGCAAAACCTCCTCTTTCCCTCTCCTTCCCAGCAGATACCGGCTCCGTTTGATTTTTTGATGACCGGTCTTTTTTTTTTTCTTTTTTTTTTTATTATTATTATTAACAAGCTTGTTCCTGCGTGTCCCATTAGCCTGCTTTTGAGCCGTTACAGGGTTTTTTTCAGCATACTCTTCCCTGCATCGTTAATATTGTTGCTCATCAGGTCTTAAACACGCTCGCCCAGCCCATCCGCCGGCGTGCCCAGGGCTCAGGGGGGTTTCTAACCGGCTGCTCCTGTTTCAGAGATGCCCACCCAGACCAGGAGCAAGCACAGGCACCATTAGCACCTGAGCTATTTTTTTCCCCCCTTCTTCCTCTTTTAAATGGCATTTTAGCTCCTGCTCCTCTTCCGCAGGTCAGAAAGGAGAGAGAAGGCATGTCTCATGCAGCCCTGGAGCTATTTTGCCCTAGGACATATATTAATGGGTTACAGAGACAACCAGCTGCTTACATCTGTTCTCCCATTACCTTCCCATCAATGATGCATGAACCCATCTCCGTGGGCTCAACCTGTCCTCAAAAACCCAAATTAAGATGAGGATTAACAACCCCACCTGGGCAGACCATGCCTGGCGCCAACGCCGATGCCAAAGATGTTGGGCGAGCCAGCGACGCAGGGACAAAGGTGTAAAAAAAGCCTCTTTAATTTCAGCTGAGCCGCTCGCAGAAGGAATTGTTTCATTCAAATGGGCATAACGAGCAGGGCCAGCCCACAAAATGAGATTTCCCAATGGCAGGAGGAGGCAGAAAGCCCGCCGCCCGCCCCGGCGCCGCGTCCTCGTGTCACCGCTTCCCATCTCGCCTCTTTAATCCTTTCCATTATTACAACAGGATATGAAATTGCTGGAGGGGCGAGAGAAGAGATACCACTGACATTACACCGTTTGCTTTCATTACTCGTGATTAAATGCATCCTTCCAATAACCGTCTCCAAAGGGGATGGGGAGGCTGTACCGAGCACGGGTCACGGTGCACTCAAACCCCGGCAACAAGGACGACTGGGAGAAAAGAAACCAAGCCAGGACGTCGTGCAGAAATATCCGATGGCATAATAAAATAGGAGCCCTGAAGGAAAAACACAAGCTCACTTTCAACAGCCAACACTGGCCTTCAGATGGGCCAGTAGTCTGGGGAGCTGGGCCAGAGTCCCAGAAGTCTGCAGTGATGGATGCGGGACGTAAGTGGTACCCAAACCAAATAACTGGTGTTTTCCTTGAATATTCAGCTGTGGGGCTCCTGGGGATTTTCAGGGAGATGCTACCACCTCCAGGGCGTGCTCCAGGGCTGGCAGCAAGCTCTCCCACTGAGGTTTGCACCCAGGTACCTTCCTTCCCATTAACACTCATTAGAATGAGCAGCATCCTATTTTCAGACTCGCTCCTTCCACCACCACTACCACAATTCCAGACCCAGGGATGCCAGGAGCTCCTTTTCCCCTGTTTAACTACGTTCACCGTGCGGATCAAAACCTCGAAGAACTCAAAACGGCTCGAGAGCTGCCAGAGCACCCTTTGCATGCCCTGCAAGTGCAAGCATTATTTGTTCATTAAGAAAGGGTAATGGAATAATTAGCTGGGAGAAAGAGCGAGCAGGGAGCAGCAGAAAATACCTGATATATTAAAAAACGTCAAGAAGCTTCATTATTCTCAGAGGGGTCTGCACCCCCCGACCTCTTGCAATACACCAAACTGCCCCAAAATGTGCACTGAGAGATTCCTACGCTCCTTGTGAACAGGGGAAAGGGGAAACAGGAGGTAAATACACCACCCCTGGTCTGGTGTGGCATAAGGGTCATGCACAAACCAGCTGCTTTCTGGGTGTAAATACCACCATTTCTGTACCATGAGTATTTGCTCCTGTCCTGTCTCCAGCAAGATAAGCCAAAGTTGGAAAAAACCAAGGGGCAAAGGACCTTTCGATGGTTGGGACGGCCGCCTTCCTAGGAAAGGAAAAAATACAGCCGAGGGCTTCTGGAGCAGCAGGAGTTAAAAAGTTCTACCCATCTGTCAGCACCATCCAGTCTCCTGTGAAGTTCAGGAAGAAAAAGAAAGGGGAAAAAAAAAATAATAATAAAATAGGCTGACAACATCAAATTTAAACGACAGCCGTCCTTTTCTCCCATTACTTTAAAACACGAGCTCAGGCAGCATCTTGCTTTCAGGGCGAATCAAAGTGGTTTCATTCCCCTGGAAAACAGATGCTCGAGGGTGCGGCACACGGAGGGGGACATGGCCGTGGCCACGGGGGTACTTTTTGGCCACGGCACCCTCACGCAACGTTATCGCCCGAGCACCGCCATCGGCTGCCTCCATCCATGGTTAAATCAAGCCCAATTATGACAGGTGCGATTTTATATCGCCGTTTGGCTTTTATTGCCATCATAAACGGTCCAGCTGGCATCAGGCTGGCGGTAGTTAATAGCGAGAGATGCGCCGAGATAAATAAAAGCTGGAGAAGGTTTGGTTTTGTTTTTTTTTCCCTTGCATGCTGTGCCTGAAATCCATCCCCGACGCAGCTCAGACCCACCCTGGGGCCAAGGCTGGCGAAGGGAGAAGCCAAAGCATCCCAGGGGAAGACGGTCCCCCCACATTTGCTGTTTGACCTCTATCAGCGACGCCAGAGAGCCCGCAGCATCCCCAAGGCTGGGTTGGGAGAGCAAGGATGAGGTAATTTGCCTAATGAGGGGCTGTGGTGGATGGGCTTTGCAGTTCACCCACCAAACTGAAGCGGGTGGGATGGAAAGTGGTCCAGAGCTTGTCACCGAGAGATGGCTTGTGCCACCCAGCCCAGGTAGGGAAGGGAAGGGAAGCCCAGCAAGGGAATGACCATCTTCAAAGGCAACGTTTTGGGTAAATGCCACCACACAGACCCCAGAGGATAAGTCCTGCCTGGGGTTGATGCTATTTTAGCATCTCCTGCTCCCCATCACTTGATCCACAGCCCCCAGGGCTTGAATCCAGGGACCTGACTCCACTCGTTGCTCATCGCCCTGGGACAGAGTCAAGAGCTCGTGCCTCAGCCAAGGCTCCCCCACCCCCAGGTGACTGCCAAGCCTTTCAAATATATCCAATTAATTCTTATTCCACCCAGCACATCCCAGACGCAGGCGGGGATCAACTGAGAAGGGACCCTAAAATCCCACTTGTCCCTCCAGCCTCCAGGAGAACACCTTCTCCTGGAGGAGAATCACCAGGGATGGAAAAAACAGAGTTTTAAGAGCAAACAGCAAGGGCAGCTCCATAACCAACTCCTTGACCCTCCCACAGCAGGGAGGGACCTTACCACCTCTCTGGGAGACCAATAAAGACTTCAGCCCAGTCTTAAATTAACACAGGAGCTTCTAAATTAACTCAGAGGGCTGGGAAAGGGGTAGATACCCCGCGCCTGCCCACCCCCTCCCGAGCTATTTAGAGCCAGTTCAGGGGGAAAAAAAATAAAAAGCAAATAAAAAGCAAACGTAGCAGGAATCGCCCTGTTTACCCGAGCGATCGCACAGCTCCAAGTAAACCCCCGGAGGAGGATGAAGTGTCTTGGCCGCTGCAGTAGAGCATCACAGCAGCTGGTGTGTGGAAAGGAGGAAGAGATTTACTATCCCTGGTGCTTGTGTTTCTCCTTCCCCACCCCCTCTTTTTTTGTAATAATAATCGTAAAAGAGGAGGGGGGAAAAAAAAAAAAAGAATTCTCCCGCACCTCCCCATGATGCTGCCTTATTAAAAAAAAAAGTGACAATTAGTCATCTGAAGAAGCAACAAAGAGAGCCAGCGTCGAGAGGCGCGATTTGAATTTCAATGTGCTCTGGGAGGGATGGGGAGCCGAGGCTCTGGGAGGAGAGCTGCCAATCTCCCTGCAAAACCCACGGCCACCCCTTCCCACCCCAGCTCTCTCTGCTCAGGCACCCAAATATAGCTCACAACGAGCACCCTGCATCTCCCTCCAGGTTCACCCTGGGTTGCTCCTCGGCCAGGTTTCGGCACGGGCGCTTTGCACAGGACACCGTGCAAGGAGGGCATCAGCTCCCCTGCAAAGCTGCATCACATGCAGAAGGGCTTGGAGGACCCTAAAATCCCACCCCAAGGTTGCTGGACCCCAACGAGCCTAATCCAAGGGTCCTGAGATGCTTTCTGGGTCCAGTGTCCAGGGATGCAGGCTGGGGTGGGAAAGACAAGTGGATAGATGGAGGCTGGAGTAGGAAGGATGGATGGATGGAGGCTGGGGTGGAAAGGATGGATGGATGGATGGATGGATGGATG
>VXAK01018583.1:72756-94342 GCA_013399435.1 Arenaria interpres
CCCCCCTGCCATGGTATTTATAGCGTACCTGCTAGTGGGTGGTGTGATTCTTTCTATTATTTTTTTTATTTTATTTTATTTTATTTTATTTTTGGTTTTTCCTTTCTTTCCGTTTTTTTTTTTCGGCGTTTCGATCTCCCCCGCTCGTTGGCGCAGCCGTTGCTCCCGCGCCCCGCTGGCCGGCAGCGTTTGATGAACACCGCGGAGCTCCTTCCTCATTAAACACCGAAGTCCTGAATCCTAGTATCCGAGGAAAAAAAAAATAATAAAAAAAAAAACCAGAATAGACAGAAATAATAATAAAAAAAAACCCAAAACCTCACCGATTTCCCCCACTTCAAAGCGCTTTTGAAGATCAGTCGGGAGAGCACCTGGTGGAGTTACAGCCTCTCCCATCGACCTTCCCCTCCTGGGAAACGCTCAGCCCGTGGCAGGGAGCCGGAGGGTGGTGGAGAGGGATGGAGAGGGCTCTGCAAGCCCCAGGGGAAGGGGTTTGGGCTGGGCAACATCATCCCACAGAGCCTGGAGACCGCAGGGTTGGGATTTGGGGTGGGGAGCGTCGAAATGTACCTATTTCCCCTTTTCGAGCGCCCGAGGACGCTGCTCCTCGAGGAGGAGGAGGATGCTGCGAGGGGACGGTCCAGCGCTTTGCTTTCCCGGCGTGGAAAAACCCCCTAAAATTCAATATTCCAGGCAAAGGCCGTGCGGGAAGGCCGCAGGGAAAAGGGAAGGTTTCCTTTCGGGTGACTGGAAATGCCTCGCTCGCCGGGCCTGGCGGGGAGGTGACGGCCACCGGTGGCTGTCCCGTCCGGGTGCCCGGGGTGGGACGCTGAAGCCAGGCTTTCAGAAAGGAGGGATCGACGTGGTTTTCTCCGGGGTGTGAGCCGAGGCGCTGAGTCAGCAAAGCCGGGGGCAGGGACGGTGTGGCACGGGAGCCGGTGACAACGCCGGGACTGGGCTATTTATAGAAAGGCTGAACTCGGCTCTTCCGCCAGGGCGATTTCGCCGAGGGGAAATGACTTTTCGGCTTCGCCGCCAAGTGGTTTTTTTTTGATGGGGAGTATCGAACCGGCGGAGCGGGAAAGGGGGCTGGTGGTTCTGCGCCGGAGAACGCCGCTGCTGCAGAGGGTCACCTGTGAAATGAGTTGTGTCGGGTCACTGCAATTCCCAGCGCTGGCTCGCCTGCCTCGCTGGATCCCAAGGGGATGAGTTTGGGGGACCTGGGGTGCTGGGGCTGGATCCATCCCTCTCCCTGGCATCAGGGAAGGGCTGCTGTTTGCTCCCCCATGGGATGCCCAAGCGAGCAGGGTGCTCCTGGCCTCCTGCCTCAGTTTCCCCCTTCTGTTGTAAGGGTGCAAGCAACGCAGGGAGGTGTTGATAGAGGAGCTCAGCTCAGCCAAGGACCACACCAGGGGATGAAGCCTGCCTACACGCTCAAAAATAAACCCCCAAAACCAAAAGAGGACCTAAATAAAATTAAACAGAGATGCCACGTGATTAAATGAGGGGAAACCCGGTGAGGTTCCACAGGCAGCCTGAGAGCTGGAGCCCTTGGACCGGCTCTGAGATTCTCCAAAGGGACTGGAGGAAAGCAAACAAAGGCCCTGAATCTCTCTAAACAGCACTTTGCAGGATCAAAGTACCCTCCGGAGCTGGGCCTGCCTCTCTGTAAAACACTCGAGCTCTCTCAGCCCACTAAATTTAAAAAAGGAAAGAAAATATGTTTCCCGGTAGGTGAAAATGAGTTTGCTTCTGGGAGGTAGGAATCACCTTTTCCTGGTAATTATGAACAAAAAGCATCATTTGCTAAATCCCTGCAAGGTGGTTAATTAGCAGAGAAGTGAGCATCTAGCAATTAAAAGGCGTTTTTCCAATGATTCGGGGTGGCGGGGTCAGGAAACAGGAGAAACAGAGGATCAGAGCGAGGGCTCGGATTCAGCATCCTCGGCTGTGCAGGGACACAGAAAGGCTCAGCCTCAGGGACAGCCCAGAATCCACATCCCCCCCCCGCCCCCCAAAAAAAAAAGAATTAAAAGCAGAAGTATTGCATGATTTGGGGTTGGAAAAACCATCTCCCTTATGCTGCAGGGCTGCCCTGTGCCTCAGTTTCCCCACCAGCGGGTACGGACAAGGGGGAGATGATGCTCCCGACAGAAGACCATCTGCTCCAAGATATCCCCTTCCCCTCCCTACCAGCACCTCCAGCCTGGCTAATCCCCCCTCGCCGAGGCTCTTCCCTGGGGGGGACACAGATGGCACACCCCCTCCTGTTTGTCCTCCGCCTCGGCATTACGACGGCAGACGGCTTCCAGCAGAACCCCAGCACCGCCGGGGCCATCCCAATTTAACGGGTTATCTGCTTCCCCTTTCTGCTCCGCCACGTTTCAGCATCTGCAAATAACGTCCAGCGCTTATTTTAATGTCATTTTTCGGCTCAGTGACAAATATAGCAAAGAGCAGGCGAGCAGCACCGACGAGCTCTCCATTAACCGGCTTTTAATCCATTTAACACGGGCTTGCGCAGCGCTGGCGCGGGGCTTGGGGTTTTTGTCACGACTGAGTCAAACGCCTCGCAGAAGTCAAAGTGCATTAAGCCAAGTTGTCTTTATCGACCGACCTCGCCACGTAATGAAAAAATAACAGAGAGATCCCGTGGTGAGAGCAGGCTCCAAGCGTGGATGGAGGTCTGAGGTGGTAATAACTCCCCCAGCCCCCATCCTGCCTGCTCTGGGATGGAGAAACACGTGCCGTGCCCTTGCCTTCATCCCACGACGTTGTCCCATCATTCAGCAGCAGCACCTTAACATGTGGAGAGGATTTAAATACCCCTCTGGGGAGAAAGGAGCCTTGGAAAGAGCTCTCCTCCCACCCCATGGACCAGGGATTGCTGAGCCAGGTGGCCCGGGGTGCTGAGAGAGGGCAGCATCCCTGGGGAGCCAAGGAGGGGACCAAACACCCTCCCCCCAAGGTCCTCAAAGCCCTACACGTTGAGGACAAAAGCGGGTGGCAGATGGGGACACCTTGGGCAAAAGGGCTGGCAGGAGCTGCTGGGGGCGTCCTGCAAACCTCATGGGTCGGGATGCGATGATGTCCATTTGGGATCTCCAGGAATGGGTAAAGGGGGTAGCAGTGAGCACACGAAGGGGGCCGGGGCTGCAATGAGGGGTGATGGAGGTGGGGACTACCTCCCCATCCTCGCTGGAGCTAATGGAGGCCATTCCCTATGGAGGATCCCACAGCACCTGCCCGTCCTGGTGAGTCACCGCACCCCCAGAGCCGGGAGACTCCCATCTCCAGTGGTGAACCAGCATCCCAAAGGAGCGACCATCCCCTCTTCCCCTCCGTGAGCCTCCAGCTGTGGCTCCCCAAAGGACTTCATCGGCTATAAACCATCCCGACTGCCAGGAGTCTCCCTCTCGGGGCTTCCCGAGCACAGAGAACGGCAGAGCAAGGAGAAAGGGAGGGATGAGAGAGAGGACAGGCTATGGAGGAGAAAGCAGACTCATCCTGCTGGATAAAGCTGGGAATGATGACTATTCGGACAGGAGATGGGGACACCTTCCCATCCCAGAAGAGTAAGGTTTTTGCTCTACCCTAAGACCAAAATGTTTTGTTCTGGGCAGTTTGAAAGCATTAAAATGATGAATAAATCCAGGACGCACCAGGGAAAGAGGAGCATTAAATCCCATGTTCTCTCAATCATGTCTCTCTGGCTTCATCCCCTCCCGAAAGCATCGCTGATACCCCGATGCCCTCAAATTCCCAGGCAAGGGAAGCAAGGACCTTCTTCGCACTCGCTGTCTCACCTCAGCCCTGGCCAAGCATCCCCAGCTCCCCCCAGGGACTTTTTTTTGTGTGGTTTTGACTTTTTTCATGTAGTTTTTCATAAACTCAGTGTGTGGTTTAAGCTCAGGCTGTCGGGCGCAGCGGGTGGAGGCAGGAATTAGGAATTAGGGGCGAAGGCAGCCAAGCCTCACTACCTCAGACAGCATTCCCTATCTGATCATAATAATTTGAAGCAGATAAAATTTGATGCCTGGAGGCTGATGGCAACCCTCTAAATGATTATGTTTCTCCCCTCCCTTCTTAAATATTCCGCTTTAAGGAAACGAACGTGCATAATGAAATCGAACCGGCAGCACTTTGAAGACCATCAACATGCAGCCAGCACCTACCTCTGGACCAGCTTTTGGTTCTTTCCTCCCTCACCGAGCAGATTTTCACCGTTCTCAAGAGCTCACCGTGAACCAGAGAAGGTCTCATGCTGGTCCAGCATCAGCAGAGCAACTTGAGGGCAACTGTTGGCAGCAAACGGGCTGACCCTTCAACCTCAGCAACCCTGGCTGAGAATCAGGGTGGATTTCCCCTTGCTTGGTCCTTGCAAGAGCATAGCATGGGACCTACCTCAGCAGATCCAGCTTGAAAAAGCCACCTAGATGCTCCTATGGCTTGTGGTGGCTCTTCTGGAGAGGGTGGATGGATGGATGGATGGATGGATGGATGGAGGGAGGGATCTTGAAGAGCAGGGGTTGAACATGCAGCGTGGTGGGATGCAGAGACCCATCCAAATCAGCTCCCTGGTACTGATGCTCTTCAGCTGGACTCTGTGCTACAAAGGGGAGAAGGTACCGGTGAAGGTCTACGTCTACCTCTACATGGACCAGATAACAGTTAACTCAGGGAACAACCCAAAAACTTGAGGAAAAAAAAAATACATTTTGGGTTGATATGAAATGGGAACTTTTGCAGAAAGCTTCAGCAAAATTGAAGAGAAAGAAAAATGGGTTGAGGACAAACAGAAATATTTTCTTTGCCTTGGAACAACATGTGTTTCTTTGCCCCAACATGGCGTGTGCTATTTCAGGCCCTTATATCCTCCATTTAGATCCATTTTTATATTAAAAAAAAAATAAATAAATTAAAAGGCAAAAGTCAAAACAGTTGCTTTTTGAAATCAGCAGTGTGCCAGGATGCCTGAAACAAAACATTTCATTAAAAAGAAAACAAGAGGGCAAGATGAAAGCTCTCAGAAGTTCCTCCTTCACTTCCCCCAAGGGCCAAGGTTGACACAATGCTCCCCGCACCCCTGAAACATCAGTTCCCACATGGTGTACTCACAGAGAAAGCTGCGTGGATGACCATGTGCAGGCTTTTCTGAGCATCCATCCCGGGGATGTGCCCTGGCTGGTAGGACCACCATGAGGATGGACACCCAAGACAACTCCCAGATCCTGCTCCTTGGCCCGTGTGGTTCTTCTACATGGTACCACCTCCATCCAAGCTCAGGTTTGCAGGGTTTTCATCGTAAGTGACATCAAGGCCCCCTTGGGAAGGGCCCAAGACGTCACCTCTGCTTGGTTTTGGGGTAAACATGGAGGAAGCCCTTCACCCCAGAGCAGGGAATGGCTCCTCCATGCACTGAGGCTGGGAGGAACCTCTCTCCTCATGGGGATAACATCTGCATCTCGCCATCTCTCTTGTTTATCAGCGAGTTTACTCTGGGAAATCTAATCACCATTTTGGAGTTAATCCCTCTAACAAACCCTTGCAAATCCCTTCATCCAGAAGTTTATTAATATTAGCTCCTCTCGAGCAGAAGTGAATTAAGCGCCTTTTACCTCCCGTTTGGCTTTTTGTTCCTCTTCTCCTCGCTGCTGTTAACAGGAGCAATTCAATTAAGGAAGAAACGACTTCCCAATAAAAATCCTTCCTCACCGCCTCCCCCCTCCTTTCGCTCAAGTGCTAATAATGTTTAATTGGGGAAATGAGCTTGGCTGGTGGTGCTGCTGGGGACAAGGAGAAGTCCTGGTGAGCTCTGGGCATGGGGCAGAGGAACTTGGCTCATCCCAGGGAAGGGAGGTGCTTGGATGTGCACCCCCAGAACCCCATGATGTGCTGGAGGAAGGTCTCCCAGCCCCCAAGCGGCTGTCTCAGTGCCCAGCTGATGCCATCCTGCTTGGTTCACGGAGAGAGGAACCCTTGAAGGCAGCGTCAAATTGGGAGTGCGGAAGGCGAGCAGTGATCTCCAGCTGCCCAGCATCTCACTGGTGCTCGACAAAGCCCTGAGACTTCCTCCTTCTTGATGCAAAAACACGTGAATCTCAGTGTAGGCCGCTGCAGGCCCACCAGAACAGGAGTCTGAACCTGGCACCAGCTGAGCTGGCTGCGGTAGAGGGCTCAGGACCCCCACCCAGCCCGCGCAACTGGAGAAAGGGGACAAAAACAGCAACAAGGCTTGAAAACAGGACAAGCCAAGGGCGTGCATGCAAAAAAGTACAAGCCCCCTCCAAGGGCGGCTCCAAGGGGTCCAAGCCCCACTCCAAGAGGTCCAAGCCTGCCTTTACTGACACCGTCTCCAAGCGTGGTGCCGCCGCAGGCACGGTCCCTGCCGAGCAGGAGGGGACGAGGAGGCCCAGCCCGCCCAGGGAGCAGCGTTGCCCGTCAGCTCGGCTCCATCGCAAAGGCCACGGCATTTCCCGGCTGTCAGAAAGGATTTGCTCGGTGCTGCACGCTCCCTCCTCCACCTCCTCCGGTGACAGAACAGCTCTTCTCCTCAACCTGGGGTTAGCCTGGGAAGGGAGCTTGCATCTCTCTGCCCAACCACAAGCTCCTTCCTTGCCACCGTCTGCATCAGTGGCAGGAGGACGTGATGGACCGAAAGATGCTCAGCCAGGAGCTGAGATGCCACCTGCGAGGACAAGACACGTGTGAGCAAGGAGAGGGAGCAGATCCAGGATGCAGAAAACACATGAGCCTGGGAGATCTGGCTCAGGGAGGCGCATAGACATGGTGCTTGGGGACATGGCTTAGTGGGTTTGGCAGTATTAGGTTGAGGGTTGGACCCGGTGATCTGAAAGGTCCCCTCCAACCTAGAAGTTTCTATGATTAAACACCAGTTCCCCCCACATATGCTCGTCATCTCCCCAGATCTCCTGCTAAAGTTGGGGGGCAGCCAGACCCAGGGATCCCCCTCCCTTTGGGGTGTCCCACTTGCTGGCCAAGCTCTGCATCTGCCATCCCCACTCCAGCTGAGACCTGGGAGGTGGTACCACACCTTCACCGGACTGGAACTCTTTAATGAGAAACTGATGTAAGAAGAATTCACGGCATGGTCTGGGGTGACCTCTTGACACGCTCCACTTGCATATCACCGCAGGGGTCTGCCTGGGGACCATCCCCATGATTTCACCCATATTTTCCCATGGTTTTCCTTCCAAAATTTCCTTCCTCTTCTCCAGCCCTCTGGGTCATTCCCGTAATGCCCTCCTGCTGTGCCCAGGGAAGCATTGAGTGGCAACCCCCTGGCCTGATTGCCAGCAATGGAAGATGGGGGGTGGGCACCCAGCCTTGCTGGTGGCCACGTTTCAGTGCCAGGAGAAGCGAGACAGCTTGCAAAGTGCTCAGGAACCCCTTGGGGAAGAAAAGTGCTATGAAAATGCCAGCAGCAGTTACTGTAATGGGAGACATAAGTGTGTTGGGCAGGGGAGGGTTCGGATCGGGACCGATGCCCACAAGCATTTGACAAGGGCGCTTCAAGCCAAGCAAAGCTCTGGCCCCAGGGCTGGTTGCCCTGCACCCTTCCCTGGTCGACTTGGGGCTGGCAGAGGAGCAGAGATGGTACTGCCAACAGGGAAAGGGCTGTGGGATGCTCTGGAAATGGTCATGTCACCTGGGTTGACCTATCTTTAGGCAGGAAGGCAGGTTCCACCTCCAGCTTAGTCTTGTTGACCAGGGTCCATGCCTCTTCTTGGAGCTGCTGGAAAGCCTCCAAGACAGGGCGGCAGCAAGGGCAGAGCTGCTTTAAAAAGAAGATTTCCACAAAGCAAAGCGGATTGAGCACACTGGCAGTGAAAAAGGTTTCATTTCCCCTCTCTGCTTCTTTAGATCCCCTAGGAGAAACATTCACAGAAGTCACATCATCACCAGGACTTCCCCCTGGGCCTCCTCCAGACCCATGTCCCTTCCAGACATTAAGTTTGGGCCCCAGAGTTACCCCCACGCAGGGGCATCCCATCTTTATCCCATCAGGGTGGTCGCATCCAGCAAGTCAGGTCTCACCTTAGCATGGTCAAGGTGATGGAGCAGCAAGTGTGCTCATCCAGGCACGTCTCCATGGAGGTCATCACCTGAAGAACAACAAAGCTTGAGACTAATACATCAACAAGCACATGACAGCATTCTTGGGGGCATGGGAAAAGGATTATTCCCCCTCCTGAGGCTGAAAACAGGAAAAAAAAACAACCAGGTACGAAGCTCTCTACATCAACGTTTTGTTCTCCAGGGCAAGGAGAAGACACCAAGCTGCTCCACAGGGCCTGTAACCGCTACCAGCCCCTCCTTGGGCTTCACTGAAGGGGTGGCTGCTCGTTAGTGAGTAGCACTAATTTAGAGGAAAGAAACTAATTTGCAGGAACAGAGTGAACATCCTCCACCTGCTCCCCTTTGCACCGGCGAGCGGCTTCACGGGAGACTATTTGGCACTAGACCACGTTGAGAGCAGCAAATGCTGGACACAAGCGCGTCCCACCCAGGATGAAGAAGTTCCTCTGGGACACACAGGCATTTGCAGACCCAGATCACAGGAGTTTCAGCAGAAATCAGACTTTTTTGTTTGTTTGTTTTTCGTTTTTTTTAAATGACACAGTCACAGAAAAGCACAGTTGAAAGTATTTCCAAACCTTGACGTGCCTGCCTTTGATTTCTTCAAAACAAAATGAGGTTTCCACAAATAAATTAATTTCTTTTTTAACAAGGAGTTTCTTGTCAGGGCCTCTGACACCTGCTGACCCAAAATGAAAACTTTAAAAAAAAATATTCTTTCCCCCCCCAAAAAAAAAAGATTCAGTTCACACTGACCCAAATTCAGAGCTTTTTTATTATTAGTTTTGACTCCAGACAGAGAATGGAAGAAGCATCCGCTCGCCCATCACCAGGGGACACCCAACTGATGCTATCAAACATCATAAGAACAGGAACATTATAAAACATCCAGATGGGATCAGCAATTTCTGCTTCCAAAGGAGATCAAGAGGAGAGGTGGAGGCTTGCAAGCAGCAAACCAAGAGCATGGAGATGCTCTTCCTATGTTTAAAAATCTCATTTCTGGCTTTTGGTGTGTCCTGGCACAGGGCTGCTGGAGGCTGTATCCAGACAACAGTGCTTGAAAGCCTCTCAAAATATCTCCATGAGCTGGTGAAGGCCATTTTGTCTTCCAGAGCACCCTGCAGCAAGGAGTCCCGCGAGTGAACGTCCCATTGCGATGAAACAGCATGGAAAAAATCAGGTTATTTGGGTTTTTTAATTGATTAAAAGACATTAACCAAGCTATATAGGACAAGCTTGGCCTTGGACCTGCCAGGGAGCTTGGCAAGACCTAGTTTGCAGGTGGAAATGGGGAAGGAGAAGAGAGCTGAGCCACCAGCAGTTCCTTGAAGCTCTAGATTTCACCTTTAATGTATTTCAGCACATGATTCAAGCACATTATCTGCATGAAATGCTGCATTAGCATCAAAATGAGGGGAGTTCTGTTCAATATATTAAAGTGTCTCTGATGGGTTTGAAGGTAGCTTAGCGCAAGAGAGGCATTAAGGAAGTAAATGCCACATTTGTATTCAAAAGAGCTTTCTTTTTTTTTTCATTTAAAGCCGTTGATCTAAGAAGTGGTGCTTAAGACAGGCTTATAAAAGTAAGAGTGCATCCTGCTATGAGACAAAAAGCTGCGTTTATGGTGAATGGTAAAGGAAAGCAAATAGCCCATTTAGAAAATATACTTCTTTGGGGTTTTGGCACATCAGCTGGAAGAACCCAAGGGCTGGCAGGGACAGGGCCTTGGGGCAGCATCACCACCGAGAGCCATGTTCTTCCCTGATACCTCCCCTGATGCCTTTTTTTTGGTTGGAGCCTAGAATTAGAAACGGTTTTTCCAGGCTGGCCACTCCCACCATCTTTTTCTCCTGGTGGATAAAAAAAGAATAAAAGAAATTAAAAAAAAAAATAAAAAATTTATTGACCCAACTGCCTGGCAGACGCTCAGTTTACTTTTTTCTGCTAAATTTCAAGCAAAAATGCCTGTTTAGGCATTTTTTTTTCTATTTATTTTTAAATTAGGATGGTTTCTGCTTGACGAAACAGCTTCAAACTTAATTTTAACATCAAAAGTTGAAGTCCTGTCAAATCAAACAGCACCAGCGTATCCACTAGTTCAATTCCGATGGTCTCGTTCACCAAGAATTTCTGCTTCAGAATATTCTTTATCCTGAAATTTCTACTTAACTAAGAAATGTTTATACTTCACCCAGCTGTGAGAAAAGCCAGGTTTTGCCCCGAAGTCAGACTCTGCACCACGGTCCTGTTTAGACCATGATGAATTTTTACTTGCTCTGTTAATGCCAGACAAGGAGCCTTTTAGCTAAAAAAAAAAACGGGATTTCTGCTGAGTTTGGGGGATCAAACTGGTTTAAGTTTCATTATCTGAAGAAAACAGAAACTACACTGAAGGCTCAGGGCGAGCATTAACTGGCTTCATCCATCTTTGCCACCTCCGAGGGCAATTAATAATCCCTTGTCTTTCCAAATGGAGAAAGTGAGGGGTTAAATTAATTGCTTCTGACCACTTAATGAGTCAGGGAGAGACCCTGGGAAGCTTGTCTCCTCGCTGCCTGCAAATCAGCCAGGGGAAAAATATACTTTTCTTGGCCGAGGTGCATCGCTTATGGAAATATTTATGGCTTGGAGCTGGCAGGGGTGTTATCACCCCCCCAGACCCGGGGTGTCGGAGGTTGTCACCCCATGAAATTCAACCACGTGTGGCTTCCCTGGCCATTGGGGCAAATTAAATAAATCAGAGTATTTGTTCCAAGGGGAGCCCTGAGGAGCACAGTTGGGGGAAACCGCTTTCTCACGGGCGCGGGGAAATTTCGGGGTTGTCCGGCACAGAGCGCAACATAAGCCTGGGTACACACCAGGACCTGCCACGACCACGCTGCCGACCTGTCACCGACGTCAGCCCTCCCTGGAGAGCCACGCCAAGAGGAAAAGACACCAAGAAAGAGCTGGACATCTTGCAAGTCTTAATAGATTAACAGCCCCTTCCTGCCAAGGGCACTAAATCACAGCCCGGAGGGTGGTGGTTTTTACCACTCAGCCTCCAGCCTTCCTCCCTCCCTGCATCCCGCTCTTCCTCCATCACCCCACAAGGCAAAACGGGGTGTCTTGGGGACATCTCAGTGCTCCCCCAAACACGAGATGTCTCAGAGGAGCCCCTGGAGCCCCGTGAGGATGGGGCTGTTGGCTGGGAGAGCATCTCCCAGTTTGGGGGTGGGGGGACAGACCCTGCTCCCACCCAGGTATCTCCCCCTGCCTACTTTCTTCCCCATCACAGCTGATTTTCTCCCTCCTCCCCGCGGCGGGTTGTCGTGTCAGAGGAGAAGGGAAGGAAACAATGCGGAGGAAATTGATAAGCATGGCTTGAAACCCAGAGAAAAGGAACATTTGCCTGGGAGAAGCTGTGATTAGATCCGTGCGTGTGTGTGTGTGTGTGTGTGTGTCCTTTGCCAGCGCTCCTAAAAATAGAGCTTGGCTGCACAGACTGTCACACGCATGCAGACATGCTCTCGCTGAAGCTATATTTACCAGTCTCGGAGACAGCCAGATTCCCCTATACGAGCCGTGCATCCCCCCCAGCGCCGGCACGCAGGGTTCACGCCGCCAGGAAGGGACCACAGTGGTGGTGAGGGATCACTGGGAGCTTGGGGGCACAGAGAGAAATGGGATGGTGGAACACAGGAGTGGGGAAATTCATTTCTGGAAGGTCCTTGAGACCATCTAGAAAAGCCAAGAGCTCGATTCAGAGATGCGCACATGAGATAAACATCACAGAGGCCCTCCAGATGGCCAGCACGCTATTGGTCTTACTCTTCCACCTAGCTCCCAAAGCAACAGCCATCAAAGGAGGTACTTATCTCCCAACCCATCTTTCCATATCTCTCCAAAAGCAAGCCCTCGTGGCCCAAAAACAAGCCCGATACCTGGACAGCACCAATACATACAGCCATGGGCTGAAGAAGAAGGTTGGCAGTGAGCTCCAGCGTCTCTCCAATTCATGACACCTCTTCTGGCTGCCCTCAGACACGACGTGGCAGTCGTGGGCCTGGGCATGAATAGGTTTGGAAGGAGGGAAGGTCCCACAGCTGCTCATTGGAGAAATTAAAACTGGAGCATGACCTACATCGCCTGCTGGAAACCAGCTCCTCCGCCCCCCCACCGTGCTCGTTAGCCTCGTGATAAAGCAGGGAGTGTTTAAAGGGACAAAATTGAGGCATTTTAGTCATATTCATGAGATTTCTGAAGAGGATATTTGAAGACCGAGGTATTATTATCTACATATGTCTTCACAGAGGTTGCGTGCAATTAGCATTATTCAGAGACATGCAATTAGCATTATCCAGAGATATGTATTTCGGGTGGGAAAATCATTGTTTTTCTTCTCGGAGAAGTTGTTTTGTGCACGGTTTTCTCAGCTCTGAGCGTTTCGGTCCAATTGGAAATTGGAGAAGTGCCATTTGCCCCAGCTTGCCCCTGGAAGCAGAGCAGGCAGCAGGAGAGGATAGCTCTGCCGCTGCAACTTTTGTTTAACCAGTGAATTTTGGACAAGCTCAAAGTGTCTGTAGATCCATCTACACAACAAACTGGCCCAAGGCCACCTGCAGCATCATTCTTTGGTGGCCGATGCCATGTCCCCATCCTGCAGAGGCGGGCAGAGCATCTGCCCCAATCTTCTGCCAGCCCCAGGAAAATGAGTCTCATCTCCTGACCAGAGTCATGGCTTTGTTTGCAAACCTTCCTCTCCGATGCCTGGGGGTGATGCTTGGGTGGACTCAGGCTGCAGAGGACATCCCATGGGGGGAACGAGGGACAGCAGCTCCAAGGGGGAGGCACATGGGTCCCTTCAGTCTACTTTCATGGTCTCTTGGCACAACAAAGTGATCTTCACCCGCACGGAGAGCAGCAGATGCCTTCTGGGACTTGTCTTCATTTTTCAACTCAAATACCCTCTGTTTAATGAGCTCGTTGTAATATCACCTTGCGAAATGCCGTTAGCGGGGGGCGAGAGGTGAGCTCCATCCCATTATGGAAACGGGGAAGGGCAGGGGTGGCTCAGACCGAGCATGCAGGTTTGGGTCTCTGGGAACAGAGAGAGAGCATTTGTGCTCACCAGCCTCAGAGCACGGCATCGAAAGCGGCAGAAGAGGCTCTCCAGCGGGGAAACATCAATTAGCCTGACTGTACTAACAGCCACCGCCTTTGACAGCAAGATGTAGCACCCGAAATCACGCCAATAAAGGCTGAAGAAACAGCTCGGATTAAACTTGGTGAAGATCTGAGCTGCATGCGAACAGGCATTTCGTAAATTAGGAATTTGAGGATCATTTAAGCGTGGCCAACTCCATAAATCCAGTCCTCCCCACCCAGCTTTAAGTTTAAAAGTCCTGGCAAGGGCAAGGTCTAGACCTACTCAGACACTCTCAGCTTAACTTTACCACCTGCAGGAGTTGTCCTCAACATGAGGACTCCAGACAGCCATTCACTCACAGCCATGCTGCAAACACCACCCACCTGGCTCCAGGTAGGTTCTTTCTCCATTGCTGATGATTTGGTCACCACAACTGTAGCGTTCTTTGAACTGAATCCAGCTGGTCTCTGGAGACAGTGATGCCCTGAGGAGCAGACTAAACCCAGCAAGTGGTATTTCACCGAGTTCTTTAGGCAAGAGGAAGGGTGTTGGGAGACTTAAGGGTTACTTAAAACTGTTTGAAGGCTCCAATTATTTGGACATAGTGAGTACCTTGACTTCTCAGGTGACTTGAGACGGGAATGTGGAGCACAGCCCAGGAACTCCCTCGCTCCCTCCCTCTTGCCATGCAACACTGTGGCAGCACTCATTCCCAAGTCCTCCCCAAATCCTCCTCAGAGGCAGGTTCACCTAACAACACCACACAGAGCAACCACACCACAAGGGTAGACATGGGCCGATGGTCAAGCCAAGAGCAGACCTGGCTCCACCATGGAATCTAAGGAAAGCAGGGCACCACCGTACATCTAACCCAACCTCCTAGCTCAGAAGGACCACCAGGACCACCTGTTTCATTCAGGAAGAGCCAAGCCCTGCAAAAACACATCATTTTTTCCTGGGACATCTCATGCCGGGTGGCTCCATGCTGTTCCAGTCCCCGGTGTCACTCCCCACTCTCCCTTGCTGCAGCCAAAGACCTTCACAAGTAAATCATGCTCCACTCCAATCTGTTTGAACAACAGCCTCCTTGATGCCACCAGGGAGGGCGGGAGATGAGAAAGGGTTGAAGAGCTGCATGGAAAACACCTGCCCATTGCCCAGAAGTGCAGACAGGCTGCCTGGATGCTCTAAAAATATCTGAAATCAGGAAATCTGGCGTCACATCTACCAGTAGCACAGCCAGCATCACCTTCCAAAACATCACAGCAAAGAGGCATGACCCTGAGGGAGGTTCCAAGGACCCCAAAGACTTGATGTAGGGGCATGAAGAGTTTTCAGGGGCTGGTGGCCCGGGACGAGGGGTTGGTTGCAGCTGATGGAGGTCAATCAAGCACCGGGATGAGCTCACCTCGGCTGCAAGAGGCACCGTTCCCTCATAGGCAGCTCCAGGCCAGGAATGCGCACGCAGATGTCCCCGTGTCCATCCTCTGGGCTGTTAAACCCCTTCATTTCCCCAGCAAGAACACCACTTAAGCGCAAGCTACAGCGAAGCCACAAGTGGGCTCTGCAGCTAATGCACAAATTATATTTCAAAAGCACTTCTCCCCAGCGCCGGCGACGCAATACCGGGGAAATTGCTGTAATAAAAAGCCATCCTCTCCAAACACGAAAGGGGCAGGGGGGAGCAGGGGCCTCGCTGTGAGGCCAGCGGCAGGGCAGCCCTTTGGGATGGGATTACACAGCATCCCTCACCTCCAAGTCCAAGGTGACGCTCCCCCAGGCAGCCGGCCAGGGCACAGGGCTTTCCCAGCACCATGGCTGAGACATGAAGATGGAAAACTCTGGATGGGAAGGAGCCAAGGGTGAGGAACCCACGCTATTAAAACAGACCACAGGTCCTGTTCCTCCACCAAAAGCCTCTGGGGCAGCATCCCCAGGTCACAAGGATCACAGTTTCCTCTTCAGCATCTTTATTTTGCGGGCTTTCTAAATCTGAGGGGAAGCATCTGATGATGCAGGTCATCTTTAAGGCTCTGATACCCACAGACGGAGCATCCACAATCAGTGGCAAATCAGCACCAAGCCCAGACCCACAGAATCTAAGAGGAGAAATCAGCCCTTAATGCTGAACCCAGGTTCTCCGAAGCAGGGTTGTCCCAGTAAGTCATTTGTAAGTGAGCAATAGGAAAAGGATTATTCATGCAAATTATTAGAAGAGTGATTTCCAAGAGTAATTTCCACTCAGCATCCACTCTTCAAAACAAGCTGTTCCAGCCAGGAGCCCAAGACAAGGAGGTGCAGGGTGAGACACCTCAACCACTTGCCCTTGCATGGCCATGATACCTCATGGTGATCAAGCCACAGAAGACGCAAAGCACCATGGACCATATACTTCCCAATCTGGAGCATCATCACCCCAGCAGAGCCAGCCCTGGGGAGCACCGGGAGAGAAAAGCAAGCTGGGGAACCCCTAATGCCAATGTGCACCCCAGGCTGGCACCTTCAAGGTCATTTTTTAGGCTAGGGGCAATTGAGGGTCTTCAGAGACCTCTTACCCATGGTGGTAACACCCCTCTCCTCGCCAATGGGTTACACGCTACAATTTGACATCATCAGCCAAAAAGACCCCACAACTCCAACTTCTGAAAAGCTACCAGTGCTCAGGAGGGGATCGTCCTGCAGCTCCTCCCCAAGAAAGGCTGAAGCAGCAGCACCTGACCCACAATTTGGGGCCCATTTGTGGCATTTTCAGCCCAGAACTGGACGCACCAGTGTAGGAAGGGTCAAGACAATCAGTAGCCGGGTAGACATGAGTGAGCAACCCCTGGAAGAAGAGCAGGTCCGAAGCTGGCTGCAGCCAGCCTCAATCATCCACCCAGGGTTGGGGAGAAGATACAGGAGCCCCAAAACCAGCCCCAAAAGTCCCGTATTTGCCTTTTTTTTTTTTAATGCCCACACACCATGCTCTGGTCCACAGGCTCCATGGCTGCAAGAGGCCAAAAGCAGCTCCCTGCCCTGATGGCTGCTGCTTCCAGCGAGGCGGTGATTAAAGGGAGGATCAAACGGCATCATCACCAGTGTTAACCAGAAAGCCCCCGCTCCTCTCTGCTCCTGTTGCTGTGCAACCCCTCTGGTTTGGGGATTGCTCCGCAACCACAGCTGAGAGTCAGAGGGGTGTTGGGAGGATGCAGAAGGCAGCAGCAGCAGCTCTCCTGCTCCCAGCACCTTCCCAGTAGCCCAGCAAAGGAGCCCCAACCTCTTCTGCTACCCCCCTAACACCTGGGGTCTCTCCAACCCATCCTTGTAGCGTGGGATCCTCACCCCTGGATCCAAAAAAGCCTGGAAAACACGACACAGATGGACTCTCAGGATGCAGGACACAACCAACCCAATGTCTCCAGAAACTCAAGAGGTGGAGGAGACCAGTTCAGCCAGAGCTTGGCAGATCAGAGCTGCCCAGCTACAAGAACAACCGAAGACCCCTCCCAAGGCAAACCCATCCTCTGTTCAGCCCCCTGGGGTGCAGGATCAGCCCTTTGCCCTATGGGTTAAGGCAGAGCAAGTAGGACAACCCAGATGAATGCTGCAGGACTTGACGCACTGGGAAATTCCCGGTGAAGAGAGCCACCAGGGACCAGGGGCAACCAGGTCCTACAAAAAATCATGCCCACTTTTACCACAGAAGTATCTGGGAAGTGGCTTGTCTGCCTCTGATAAAAGCCCAGGGCACCAAAAAAAAAAAAGAAAAGAGACACAGTTTTCATGGAAGATGGAAAATTCAAAGCTGCTTTAATTTTGTGGTGGATCCTCCACCCGGCTCATGCTTCCAAACTCGTTAGCTGCCGTCCGATTCTTGCCTGACAGCAGGATCGCTAATTTTGCACATCCCAAAATAATATTTGCCGAGCAGCACTCCTCGCTATGATTAAAACAATATCGGGCACTAAAAATATACAGCTCCTGGGGGAATCCTGTCTGCCCAAGACAACAAACTATTTAAGACACATCAAGGAGGAGCTTCTTTCTGATTAAAGGCAAAGCAGGTCCATGCTCTGTGACGGGAAGCTCCGGAGGGGTGAAGGCAACCAGGGGAAAACAGGATGAGGGAGGTGGTGGAAGAGGTTTTTTCAACCATGAGATACTCGGGATAGGAGAGGCAGAGCTGGGGAAGTGGACATCTAACAGTGATAAAGCCCAGTGCCTGGAGATGAACCCAGGTGTCATCTCACGGTGTCATCCATCTGCAGGAATTCCCATCGCTGGTCAAATCGTCTTCCCAAATCGGTTACGCTGCTAATGGCTCCTGCCGGCTAACGGACAAAATATCTGTGCGTAAGCGGTTCATTACTCAGCCAGCCCCCCACGGCCAGATCCAATTCATCAGGGCAAATATTTGCATTTTTGTCCCATCAACTAGCAAATGAATTATCAGGCAATGCCCGCTCCAGGTCCTCAGCAACAAGGAATTGTCCCCGAGAGCTGTCCATTGCGGTGGCTTTACGTGTTTGCCAATCCATCCATCCATCCCCTGTACGTTTTCTCCCCGTTTCCAACCCGAATGTATTCTCCATTGGGTTTTCCCCATTTGTCTTGTGCCAATATTGATATTTAGCTTAACCTCTCCCCAACCCCTGGGTCCTCTTCCCCCCCGCCTCAGGGCATTGCCCAATGCCTGTGGGCTGCACAGCCTCCTTGGAGCCAACGTCGTGTTTCTGGGCCAGCGCAACCCAAGAGCTGCAGAGCCCCGTGCCCTTCCCCAGCTAAATAATTAATAATCCCTTCTCAGATCCTGTGATTAGCATGGCCAGCAGCCAAGGTCACACCACAGAGTGCTTCCTGGTGGAGATGAGCCTCTCATGGATGCCCCATCACCTTCGACAGCCCAGATGAGGGCAAGGACCTTCTCGGTAGATCCTGGCTAAGTCCCTGCAGAGCAGCCCCCACGGTGAGCTGTGGTTTTGAACTTGGTGTGCTCACTGCTCCCTTTGATCTCCCCTTCATTAGTCTTTCTCCTTTGCTTTCTAACGTAATTAATACTTCCCTGATCAAAAGCCCCAGCACAAGGAGAGCTTTAACGACTCTTGTTTCACCACATGTTCCCATTAAAGGAGGGTTTGGGCAGAGGGGAGGAATGAGACCTCATTTGGAGCCTCAAAACTGCAGCCGTTTCCCCTCCCTCTCCCCCATCCCCAGGGTCTCACTGCCAGGACCATCAGCAGAGTCGGAGCACACCGTGTCCCATATCTTCCCAGCCACCCAAACACAGGTTCTCCAGGGGACACAGGACCTATGTGGTGGCTGCCTGGGGTCAAACACCCACCTAACCCATCAACAGGACAAGCACATGGATATTTCCCCCCAGCACCCAGGTGCTCTCACCTCACTCCTGAGCCAGGAGGACCATGTCCTACATAACCTCCATTGTATTTCCACATCCAGTCCTCTGACCTACCCCAATTCTTACCACTCAACACCAAACTCCAGCCCAAGCTTTGAGAAATCCTGATCTCCTCCCAAAACCCTTATAACTCAACCAACAGCGTGAACGCTGCAGGAACAGCCTGAATGAAGCAGAAATGCTTGCCCAGTCGACCCATAATCAGATAACCCAAGACCTACATGATCGACACCCCCTGGCTTAACCTCCTTTGCCACAAACCTCCAGCAGATATCCCATCAAGTCTCAACCAGCTCATGGGGCTGTGGAGAACAGCCACGATTGCTGAGATTAGAGGGAACAGGACAGGACAGGAAGTGGCTTCTGAGATGGTTAAGAGTACTGGGCCCACCGTGGTCCCTCCAGCCCAGCGCTGACCCCCTGTGGACCATCAGATGGTGCTTGCAAGGACCACGAAGAATCACATCTCTTCTGCTGACCACCTGCCTCTCACTGACAAAAAAAACCCACCCACCCAGGACAAGCCACAGCTAAGCTGCAGCCCAGCACACCAGGATGAAGGTGTTGATCCAACCCCTTGATGGTGCCTGAGGTGGTGCCTTCGCTGTGCACCCAGGCTCTCCAGAGCCCCCGCTCCTCCCTGCGTGGGGTGAAACACCATCTCCTCAGGCAAGCTGGGGAAGGAGATGCTGATCTTACATTTTCATCCCTCAGCGAGCAGTTTTCAGTTTTGCTGAGGGGAAAAGAAAACAAAACCACCATCCAAAGCATGTTCAGCCCTGGCCAGATACACCTTCCCTCCCCACCCCCACGACATCTGAATTTTGATAGAAGCACGTTGTCCGCTCACAGCATCCTTCTCCCCTCCTGCTTCCCCCGCAACTCAAAGACAAAAGGAAACCAGAGATATTTTTTACATCAAGGGTTGCTTTTAGGGCTCGCCAGAGCTTTGCTCACCAGCTCGTCTCCCACGCAGGGACCCGCCGACACCGGAGCCAAGGTCATTACGCCCAGGTGACATTACCCAGCAGGCACATCCAAGGGGTTGGCTTGGCTCCCTGGCACCGCCAGCCTGGCCAGACCGCACAGTCACATAAGGTGACATTTTTCCGAAGAATTTAACTCGCCCTGATAAAGAGCCAGCTAAAAAATCCTCCTGTCCATATGTATCCCTGCTGGGAAATACTGTTCTGGGAGAACGGGCTGTTTTCACTGGTATTTATTAGCGGGAAGGAAAGGGAACAAGCTCTTTCCCAAGGTAGGAACCCTGTGAGAAGATTCTTTCCTTTGAAGAGGCATTTGGTTGGGCTCTATTTTTTTTTATTTCGTGCTGCAGCAGGCACGATGATACACATTCCTTCAAAGGCAAAAAGGAGAACACAACGCTCCGATCCGCTCGGACAACCCCAACCGCCCCCCCGTTATCACGGTTCAGCTTTCCCCTCACTGAAAACATCAGCTTTTATTCCACCTGCAAAGGACAAGGAAACCCAGCAGCCGAACACCCCACTATGCTGAGCCCTTCCAGCCCTCAGGCATTTTGGGAACAAGCCTCTGCCCCCCAAAACGTGGATTTTTATCTTAATTTTTTTTCCTCCTCCTCTTTTTCATCCTTGCAGCAAGCAGGAGGATGTGTGCTTCAGGGTAAAGAGCTGAGAAAAGCCTGAAGCTTCTTTGGTCAGAGAAGCTACCAAAAAAAAAAATAAATATATCTCATTTTCAAGATGTTTTCACAACCTTCCCGTTGCCTCCAGCTGCTGTTGCAGACACAAATCACAGCCCCCCACTCGGGCAGGCCAGCAACTGGAAAACATGGCTTAGGAGCAAGGATTTTGTTTGTCTTGTGCTGATAACAGAAGAGGGTGGGAATGGGGAGATCCTCCACCTTGGGGGTGTCTCGCAGGGACCCCTCTGCCCAGCTCTGGGAGGTCCCGTGGCTGGAAAAGGGGGTCAGCGGGGTTGGTCCTTGGACATAGCACAGAAGAGAAGCAAATTGAGAGAGTTAAGGGAGATGCAGTGCTCATGCTGAGGACTGGGGAACTCACAAGTGCCAAAATAAAAAAAACCCAAGGCATGAAAAAAACATGGAGCAGCAGAGCAGAAGGGACACTTAGTGGGGGCACCGAGTCCCAGGACAGTCTGGTCCTGCTCCCACCAGTGCCTGTCCAAGCTTCACCCTCCAACAATGCAAAGATCCGTGCCCAGTGACCACAAACACAACCAGAACCTGCACTCAGCCCTTTTGCAAGTGCAGGATTAGGGCAACAGAGTGTTGTGGGGTTGGGTTTTTTGGTGTGTGTGTCTGGTTGTCTGTTCTTGCATCCTTTAAGATGCTACACCATAGTTCAGAACCCAGCCCGCACCATGCTCTGGCTGCTCCCCTCCTGCCTAAACTCAAGCTGCTAGCTCTAACGGTCCTCTACTACTTAAAAGCCATTCTAATATAACTTAAAAATAACTCAAAGTTAATCTCAACTTCTTTACCAGTGAGGAAACGTTCCTTCTCAAAGCCCAGCATAGCTGTCCCCATGCCTGCTCAGCATCTGTCCCAGGCAAATCAGGGCGTGCAGCAGGCTGGAAAAATTCATCCAGCTCTGAACACCATCAGGAAGCATTAAAAAAACCCCAGATTTAATGTCTGTGGACAGGGGAAAAAAACAACTTGTAAAAGTTTATGGTTTTATGTACCCAGCAGCAGAAGCTGGGAAATATTAGAACAAGCAGACTGAGCACAGGACATCAGGAAATATATTTACAGGCTTATTTTATTCCAACCCCTCCCTTTACCGGCCCAGTACACTTATTTCTCCCCGTCCCACCCTGCCTTCCCAAAACGGGATCCCATAAGGGATGCACAGAGACAGGGATACAAGGAATTACCATCAGAGGAGTCCAGGCTGGAGGCATTAAGTTATGGAGGTTGTGGAGTTTGGGGCTTTTTCCCCGCCCCCCCCCCC
>VXAK01018584.1:0-14763 GCA_013399435.1 Arenaria interpres
CCCTAGTCCTGCTCACCGCACTGCTCATGATATGGGCCAGGATACTGTTGGCCTTCTTGGCCACCTGGGCACACTGCTGGCTCATGTTCAGCTGGCATATGACCAACACCCCCAGGTCCTTTTCTGCTGGGCAGCTCTCCAGCCACTCTTCCCCAAGCCTGTAGCGCTGCCTGGGGTTGTTATGACCCAAGTGCAGGACCCGGCACTTGGCCTTATTGAACCTCATCCCATTGGCCTTGGCCCATCGATCCAGCCTGTCCAGATCCCTCTGTAGAGCCTTCCTACCCTCAAGCAGATCTGCGCTCCTGCACAACTTGATGTCATCTGTAAATTTACTGAGGGTGAACTCCATCCCCTCATCCCGATAATTGATAAAGATATTAAAGAGAACCGAAGACTACAGCTTCCCAGCCAAATAAGTTAAATATTCAAATCAATTTTAATCAATGTTAATAGAAGAAATTTTAAATAATTTGGAGGGAATAAGGAATGAATGTTCTCTCCAAACTTAGCTCTATAGAGGGAAATTCCATGTAACAATTAATCAAGGAAAATATTAAATTTTAGAATTTCGGAATCAAATTCAAAGAACCCGGTGTATCAAAGGACTTGTATCTGAAGATATTTTCAGAAGCTCACCCAAGAAAGTCTGTTGCTAAGTATACAAAAATAATATGTGGTTCTGCAGTCTGTGAGCTGAAAACGATTGAAAGCTGGGAAAATGTGATGAGAAAATATCATGTATGCTTGTCCTGTACTTAAATTCTTCTCTGGCCATCTGCTTCTGGTTACTGTAGAAGGGCAAGATATTGGGATAGCTTAGCTAGTCATCGACTAGTTCAGGTTGGAAAACAGGCATGGAAGACAAGAAGAGCTGGAGACGATCTTAGGTCTTGACTTCTGCCTGGAGGTGATTAAATGTAAAGGAGTGGTTTGTAGTGGGCTTTTTACTTGTTAAAACAGAGATAGAAAAGATGTTATGTGCTGGTACAGCACCTGGTGGTAGGTGTGTTGATGGTTTGGTATGTTCGTAGCCCAGGTCTGCTCTGTCTGTTCTTAGAACAGCACTACCTGCACATTTTTTTTTAACTGGTGCTATAAGTGTTAAGTAATTTGTCTCCTTTCTTTCTCGACATTGATTCTTTGTCAAAAGATTAAATATGGGTTTTGGTAGCTGCTGGTATTATGCTATATATTTCTTGGGTTTGGGTTTGTTGTGTTTGTGTAGTAGTGGGGTTTTTGTTTTGTTTGTTTTGCATTGGCGTTGTGACACATTAAAATTATTTTGCTCTTTTCTCCTTTATATTTTCAGTCATGACTTTCCTGAACTGCAGGCTGTGGGAAGCTGCAGGCTGTGGAAGTTGGTTGGGTGAAATATTTCTGTGATTTTCATTTACTATGTGCTCTGCCTAATGATTTACTATTGGACAATAGTATCTTTTGCTATAGCTATCTTAATGATGCTCCTTCTCCACCTCCTGCTATCAAAAGATAACTAAGTTACTAATTAAACAGTGGGGTTTGTGGTTTGGTTGTGTTTTTTTTTTTACTAAAACTGCATGCCTTTCATGCCTCTTGAATTGGAGCCAGCTTTTTCCCACAGGGCTTGATGCATAAGTAGGCTGTGTATGCTGCTCATGATTTTGTTATTTAGCTTTTAAGTATAAAAGCATGCCTTTCTCCTGTCTATGGAGCTAAACATCTGTTTTTCACCCAGTCTCTATTCATGTGTTTAATGTCCTGTCAGCACCCTCTGGTGGACCTTCCTAATGTTACGTTGTAAATATATTCCTCACCATCTTGATCTGAGTATCAATACAAGTCACTTTTAATTCCACTGACAGTGCTTACTCTGGAAACCTTGATATGTGTCTGTAAACCTTCTGTCTCTATAAATTCCTGTGTTAATTTACTGTAACTGTACACNATTTACTGTAACTGTACACTGTGGTGCACAGTTGTGTTGTTCATTAACTTTGCATGTAAGTGTAGTTGTTTGCTCTTGTTCATTTCACAGAGTATGTGAAAGAGATGTTACCAAATGTTGATTTGCCTGAGAGTGTTGGGCAAGTATTAAATGTGAAGGTGAGAATGAGTGTGGCTTCTCAAAATAGCAAATACTCTCTGTGTGTCCTGACTTGCTGGCTCAGTGTAGTCTACAATAATAAATGAGAAGTTAGAGTTTTGGAAGTTGTCAGGCTTTATTTTTTGGAATCTAAGCAACTGTATTAAAAGCAAAAAGGTAAATGCTCTTGCATTGCTAGTAAACTTCTGGAAATTCAGCTGTGGTACTTGTTATACCATTGATGCTATTGTTAGTTGATCCTGTTCTCTATCCATTGCTCTGGACACAAACAGGTATCTCTATTTCCTCTTTGTATAAACTCCTAAAACTTGTGCTGATGGCTGTAAACCATACTAATCTTGACATGTTAACCTTGGAATGCTCTTCAGTTGCTAGCTTCAGGTAACATCATTCTGTTCATCATAAAATCAGAGGCTTTTAGTTGTTCATCTAAACATTTGGCTCTATCTAGGTCTTGCTGTAACACTACCTGAAAAAGGAGAACGGACCTCCTTTTGCTGCTTGTAAGAATTTATTCATTTACTGGTTAATTGAGAATCAGGGCAGCAAATGACATAAAGATAAAAAGTGTGAAGAAGTAGAACAGGAAACAGGGAACTGTTACATCTGCAGTGTAATCTGGCTTAATTTCAAAAGGTAGAGTAAGTCTTGCAGGATTAGTGAAAGGTGCTTATTACTTTTCCTCAATGTTTGTCTGAAGCAATTGGTATCTCCCTGTGTTGTGGATATCTGTTGAAGAGCATATTGGAATATGCCAAATGGGCTCAGCATGCGTGGTCAAAACCATAACATGTTTAACTCATGCAGTATAACACTACTGGACTAACAAAATTACAATACAAAATTAATTTAAAAACTAACTAAGTGTTGGAACTGCCTTAAGAGGGTGGAGTGAAATTTTAGAGAAAACTTGAGGATCTCTTCAGCATGAATCTTTCTGGTATGATATAAATGCGTGCTACTGAGTGGTGTACAAGCTCTCCTTGCATGGTCGCAGAGACATAACTGTCTTTTATGTTCTGATTAAAAAAGCGAGTGAGGCTGAATCTCAGCATCTAAAACCTAGGAGTAAACAAGGTCTGATCCGGACCATTCAGATGATATCTTGCTATTGAACTTATTTGCCTTTCTGAAGTGCTGCCATTCATTCCTTAGTAAATACTCTGACCTGGGTTTGGCAGTAATTTAATTCTGCTCAAGTTGGAGATGTAGAGATGTGACTGAGCTGAATGTGATCTGGGACAGTTTGCTTTCCTTGTTTTCTGCACAGGCTAGCTTAGGGTTTATTTCTACTAATTTACTCAGGGCATTTCTTGAAATGCCTTAACAAGTGAATGAGTTTCCTGTACAACCAGCTGGCAAAAGACTCTGAAAAGAGCAGCAGGATATGGTCTTCACATAGAAAACATGTAAACACAAAAGAACATGGTAATGACAAAACTTCACGTGGACACTTGCATGCACATTAATGAAAGCCAAGTGTTAGTCATGTGACTTATTATGTAGCTTTGCTTGCTTTAGGAGATACGTGCTAGTGCACTTGACATACCCATAGCTTTTTCAGTAGGATCAGCGTCTTCTAGTGAAGACCTGAGCTACTTGTCTATGCATAGGCAGCTTCTCCTCTTTGAGATGCACTGGGATATCAGACATTCACCCAAGGCTCATTTATGTCAAGGGAGGTACAAAGGACCTGAAGCAGCAGATGGAGGCCAAACAAGACACGTCAGGTTTTTTACAGGTCACTCAACACTGATTTACAGGCAAGTCAGTTGCACTGTGAACATCCAAGGCATTTTTCGTATTTTAGCATGTGAAGGCCTGCTACAGTTTTGCATTGGTAAATATGGAATAGGGTGGAGTTCAGAGGCATTAAAAATATTCTCTAATTGTAGATTTCCTCCTTCCTCACCGCTGAAGCCATATCCAAAAAAACCTTCATGTGGAAGGGAAGTAATTAAATTTCCAGACTGGAATGAACCGAAGACTGGCAGTTCTGAAGAACACATCCCAGTGAAATCAATCACAATGGTAAGATATCCAGTTTTTATTTCACCAGACATGAGCATATTTGGAAAGCAAAGCTGAACTAATGATCTCTTTTGTGGGACAAAATACTTGGTTATAAAATTAAATGCAAAATACTTTTATTTTAGACGTGTCAAGTAATGTTATTCTTAATGAGTTGCTGGGGATGTTGGCTTTATGTGTTCTCTCTGCTACAGATGATGATGTCCTGAGAATCCTAAGGTCAGCATGGCTGTATTTGCCAGTATGCTTGCATTCCAGTTTGATCAAATCTAATAGGGCGTTTATTATACAAGACAAAGTAGTTACTGTCACTTACACTGGAATTCGTATTCAGACACTCCCTGCAGCAGAATATATATATAGCAGCATTACTCCCTGCCCAACTGCTCTGAAGATGTTAGTGATTCAACTTTCTTTTTCATAAGGAATATGTTCTGGTCCTAGTTTCATTGTTGCTGTTTGTGAGCTTGGAGAATTGTCCTGCATCATACTTACCTGGATTGATTCAGCCTTTATAAAGTTGGAAAAAATGTTGCTTTTATTAGTAAACCAAAATTGTATCAAATCTTGCTACCTGTATACCTTAAAAACCTAGACTTCTGCAGTTATGTATATTCTAAGCCCTTCTTCCAGTATATCTTGTATGTGAGTGTTCTTATATTTTGTGAACTCTTGGGACTTCTTCAATAATTTTGGCCTTTTTATTGATGCTTGTCAGTGCAGGAAACTAGCCTTAGATTTAATGATGATTAATAATCTCTTTGAAAAAGTAGCTCCTACCATTTTGCTAGACATCTGGTGGTCCTGAATTAATGGTTATTCCATATTTGTAATCCAATTACTTATGTGCAGACCGAGTGCCTCTTTCGTGTGTAGCAGGCCTCTGAAGAGAAAAAAGCATGGTCCTTAAAACTTCAACTATAGTGAGAAGATTAAGAGGGAAGAAAGAAAAGATAGTGCCAAAGACAAGCAAAGATAATAGAGTATTTTAGTTACTGAACAAGTATCTGCTGCAGTTTTAACATGTCACTGCCTCCAACTGTCTGGTCTAAATTTCTATCCAGGCATCCTGGCCTGATAAGAGTTATCAAAAGTCTACCTATATACATCTCACTCAGATGCAACAGCATACAGTCTGACATAACTCAAAATCTCTTTCATTGGCAGTTTTGGTTCACACACTGAACCATAAATTGAATTAACTGAGGCAAAGGAATAAGCTTCTTTCTATTGGCTCTTTTATAGAAAGATGTGACTTCCACTGAAATGGTGAAGTAGACAGGTAGCTGAAAGTGGTGGCACCTTGAATTGCTCCAGCATCAATCAGAGCACTTATTGGCTGTGTGTGGACTGATGGTTATGAGTCTGTGTAGTGAAATAATGATTTGGAATATCAGATACTATATTTCATTGGGTGCTATTTATTTTAAACTAGCTATACTCTAGTGTCATGGAATGACAGACAATTAGTGTTTGGAGTAATTAAGTGCATTCCTGGAGTGCATTTTGTGGTTCGATTGTGGTCACAAGAATACTATTAATGTGCTCCAGGACTGCTCTGCAATGTAAATCAAAGAACTGGGAATGCTTAGGAGTTTTGCCTTGAAAAGTATGCTGCTGACATGAACTGTATTCTATGTTCACCCATCGACATATTGATGGTCTTCAGGCATCAAGCTTGGATGTGACCATTGCGTAAAAGTAGTCTCTTACATTCCCTGCTTTACTTGATTCTGTTATGATGGTGGACTAGATTAATTATTATAATGGGTGTCTTCAGCAGTAGCTATTTCCTTTTACTTTCTTAATATATAGAACCTGCTACTAAATGTTTAGTTATGATCAGTATTTGCTGAACAAGGACGAGTATCAGTCTTTGATATCTCTTCTAATAATTCCCTGACAACTTTTCCATAAGCAGGTGTTTAATCTTAAAGTGGTAGTTGAAAACAAGAGAGTTGAACTGATTTTAATTATGGAGAGGATCTGAACACAGGACTAGAGGCTCATGGACTCGTGACTCATGAACTTTAATGGCTGTTCTGACACACATAATTTTTCAGCTTTGGACAATTTACATAACTGAGAAGAGATGCTGCATGTCTGTGAAAGCTAAATAGTCATTTGCACCCTGGAGAACTTACTGGAATTTAGGAATATTTAAAATACTTGTAATAGGGAGCATGCTGTACTATAAATGTAGTATACTGTTTGATACTTGAAAAGTCAACAGTTAATGAGGAGAGCTTTTTCTGATTTCAGAACTCTGAGATGTGGTACAAGCGACACAGTATAGCTATAGGGGAAGTACCAGCATGCAAACTCGTGTTCCGCAGAGAGCTAACACAAGCAAACATAGAAGAGATATGGAAATCCATGACTTTGTCACGGTGAGTACGCTTGTGAGTCATTTGCTATTAAACTGTGTAGTAGGTAATGGTCTTGTCAGCCTTCCCTGGTAATGCTTATAATTTCACCCACCCACCTTTCATCGCTGCGATCAAAGCCATAGTGGCTAGACTAACTATACCACTTGTTGTTTGGCTAACGAATTCAGCAAATAAAGTTTGCAAAGAAACTTTATTGTGCTTAATACCTCTTGACTTTTTCCTGTTCTGTTATACAAGTCCTTTTGTTGTGTGGGCTTTGTCTTGTTTAATCATTTTTCCTTAGTTGTTCTCTTTTTTCTTTTTGCTCTGAGATAGAAGCACTTCTGTACTATGAAACCTTTCAATGACAAGTACAATTCTTTGTATGAGGTATGAAATGGAGTAGCTAATTGAGTGCAAAAGGCTTTACTATTTCCAACAGGAATATCCTATGCAAACTTACAGGCATTGCTTTAGACTGTTCATCCAGGAGAAAAAAATAAATAATATACATTAGCTGTTTTTACACAGCACAGTTGAGGCTTTAGTAGTGATTACTTTCATCTAAACCAAGCACATTATTTCCATGTAATAAACTCAATGCCAAGGCAAGCAGCTCTGGTGCCAGCAGGATCCTCAGTGGAGAACTCTAGCACGGCATGCAGGGGATATTCCTCAACTGGAGAAAGGTCTGGGAAGTTGAGACTTCTGATGGAAACCCATAGCTTGTGCGATGGTGTCTGAGAAGACCTGGATGGTGCCAGAAGCAACTGCAGCCAAGTTCCCTCTGCCATATATAAAAGAAGATCCTATGGAGTGTTGTCAACCAGGAACACAGCAAATGGGGCATGGCATGGCAGTTTGTGCAGAATGGTGTACAGGAAGGGTGCTGAAGCTCTGCCAGCTCAACCAGGAAGCAATGGTAACCAGCTGGCAGAAAGCCATGACCTCTCTAAACTCTGTACTACAGCTGATGCAGCTTCCCAGACAGAGCTCTGGTGGGAACACGCTGCCACCCAGGTGCCAGGCTGCAGGGTATGCCCTGGCAATATCAGACAGCAGCAGTGGGAGGTGCACCCAGGTAGAAGAGCTCCTCTGCTTAGTCACAGAGCTCTGGGAGGAGGTGAGTAGGTTGAGGAGTATCAGGGATTCTGAGAGAGACATTACTAGAACTTCACCCTGCCTTCCCTGGGACAGGCATGTCAGGCAGACAGGACAAATGGTACAGAGGATTCCCTACCTTGTCTCCACCTGGCTGAATGCAGCAACATAAGGCATAGAGGGCAACAGCAACAAGTTCCTGCCTGGCACAGTAGGTACGTCTCCTGCATGGCTGCCCCATTTTCCCTGGTGCCCTTGCATAGTATGTACAATGCTCTGCAAGTAGAACCAAACAATGATGAGGATGATTGTTCATTAAGGTTGGAGGTGTCACCAACTTTAAGTCAGCCTTGATGCCCTGCATCAAAACCGTTTCTATAAAGAAAAAAAGACAGGTCATTGTCATAGGAGACTCTCTTCTGAGGGCAACTGGAAGCCCAATATGTAGATTAGACCCACTAAATCTGCTGCCTCCCTAAGGCCTGGGTTAAAGATGTGAACAGAAAACTTCCTACCTGATTTTTTTTTCATGTAGGCAGTGATGAATTTGCAATAAGAAGTCCAAGGACAATCAAGAGACACTTCAGGGCTTTGGGATGGTTGGTTAAGGGATCAGAAACACAAGTAGTGTTCTCCTTCTAGTTGCAGAAAATGATGAGGGAAGAAACAGAAAGACCCAGCAGATCGATACCTGGCTCCGAGATGGGTGTCATTGGCAGAATTGTGGGGGTTTTGACCATGGGTTGGTCCACAAGACACCAGACCTGCTGGTGACAGCTGGGGGAAAAGGAGGAGTTAGCAGGGCTCATTGAAAGAGCTTTAAATTAGATTTGAAGGGAGAAAGGGATAAAACCAGGCTTGTTGGAGTTAGGCCTGGGCACAGCACGCCAGTGTTTGAGGGATGATGTGCTAGCATGGTCTTTCAGTCTGTCCCACAATGTGCTGAGTACCCTGGAGCGCATTTGAAATGTCTTTATACAAATGTGTCCAGCATGAGGAATAAAGAAGAGGAGCTAGAAGCTTTGGCTCAGTCCCAGAAATATAACACTGGCATAAGCAAAAGCTAGTGGGAAGAGTCCTGTGATTGTGATGCCATGATGGACGGTTATAGGTTTTAGGCTTTTCAGGTAGGCAGTGAGGTGGGGGCTGGGTTGCACTGTATGTAGGGGAAGGGTCAGATTGCATGGCGCTTACAGTTGGTTGAGAACTTCTGGGTAAGGATGAAGTGGAAAGCAAGCAAAGTCAATAATGTTGTGAGAGTCTACTATCGACCACCTAGCCAGGATGATGCTGCCGTTTAATTATTCTACAAGGAATTAAGGGATGCTTTATATCAACAGTTCTTGTCCTTATGGGTGATTTTAACTACCCAGATATCAAGTGGGACTATCATACACTGGGCACAAACAGGTGCAGTAAATTCTGATGCATGTTGAAGATTACTTCTTGGTGCAGGAGCTGACAAGGAAAAGTGGCCTGCTAGAATTTTTGTTTGTAAACAGAGGGGGACTCATGGGTGAAGTGGTGATTGGTGGCTGTCTTGGTCACAGTGACCACAAAAACAGTGCAAAACAGTGACCCTAGATATGGGGAAAGCAGACTTGAGGGTGCTGAAGGAGCTAGTTTTTAAGGTCCCTTGGGAACCTGCTTTTGAAGGTATTGGAGTCCGTGACTGCTGGTCACTTTTTAAGAGCTATCTCTTAAGAGCACAGGAGCAGGAAATTCCAAAGTGTCTCAAGTCAACTAAGCGGAGTGTAAGGGCAGCTTGGCTGAGCAGGGATCTTCTAGAATGTAAGGGGAAAAGAAAAGCGTACAGACATTGGAAGAAAGGGCAGGCAACACAGGCGGACTACAGACTGTTCCGCACTGTAGAGAGAAAATTTGTGGAGCCAAAGCTCAGCTAGAACTCAAGCTGGTCAGCTTTTTAAAATCTGTTAACAGCAAAAAGGGAATCGGAGATAACTGGTCCTTTGCTTGATGAAGTCAGTTACCTCACAAATAGGGACATAGACAAAGCAAAGACATTTAATGCCTCCTTTGCCTTTGTTTTCAACACCAATGTTGTGTCCCAGAACCCCTGGAGCCCTGTGTTGGAAGACTGTGACTGAGGGGATGATTAACTGCCAGCTGACCCTGAGCTTGATCAAGACATGCTGTTCCAGCTGGATGTGCGTAGAAGACTCTTTAGTGGTTGTGGCCGCTTGTTTTTTTCAGCTTGGAGAAGAGAAGACTGAGGGGTGGCCTCATCGCAGCCCACAACTGCCTCAAGGTGGGGCAGTGGAGGGGGAGGTGCTATCTCTCTCTCGTTATCAGCGATAGGACATGAGGAAATGGAATGAAGCTGTATCAGGAGAAGTTCAGATTGGGCATTAGGAAAAGATTCTTCACCGAAAGGGTCATTGGTCACTGGAACAGGCTTCCCAGAGAAGCACCAAGTCTGTAGAGTTCAAGGAGTGTCTGAACAATGCTCTTACTCATATGGTTTAGTTTTGGCTAGTCCTGTGAGGACTGGGGAGTCGGACTCCAAGATCCTTATGGGTGCCTTCCAACTTGTGATATTCTGTGAAATGGAGAGGTCTCTTTTACAGAATCAAACACTACATGTTTGCCTTTTTCAGATTAGATGATGTATGAATGATGTGTTTATGTATTTTTACAGATTACAAAAGGTCTTGGGTTTGGATTCTCTGGATGAAGTGTTAGACACAAAACTTGTGAATTCAAAGCATATAGTCCAAAATGCATACAATGTCAATAAGCAAGGCATTGTCACTTTAGAAGACAAATCAAGTGAGTGTTTTAGAAGTTTGTGTTTAACTTTTTTATATTGTAATTTACTAGTATATAAAAAAGTACTTGTTCTAATCTATACTAACATGTATCATCTTTACACTTTCATGACCACATTTGTACTAGGGTGTTTACAAAGTATGTCACTGCTGTCCTCTGGCATCCATCAGAGGATATCATGACAGTAAGAATCACTGTTTATTCCATATTTACTCTCTTAAACATATTCATGGCTTAGAAGGGATGAAAGATGAAGACAAAAGAGCAGCAACTCTTCATTTATAAAAACAATGATATTACTCACTTCAAGCTAGCTTAGTCAGCCCAGCCTTTAAATGCCTGAACTACGGTGTTTATGTAAGGGAAATGTGTATTAAAAATTGGGAAAGAATCAAAATGTACACTGAGAGATGCTTAACATTTCTCAGTTTTTAGTTTTCAATAAGTGTGTTTTGAAACTAGGGCAAGTTTAAAACTGCACATCAGGAAGAAAGTAAACCATTTTTGCTTCTCTGATATATCACTTTTTCTACATCATGTTTTCTACAAGATTTGTAGAGAAGTGAAATATGAGATTGGAACCTGGCTTGGTTTGTGAATTAAACCTCCCACAGAGCATACACGTGTTTATTTTAAAGGCAATTAGAGCACCTGAAGATACTAACTTCCTCTTTGCAGAAATGATAGAGCTGAATGTATAAGTGCTTTTGAATGTCTTCAGTGCAAAGCAACCACTTCACTGTAATGCACTAGTGAAGGTGTAGCTTGAACTAGTTTGGCTGATTTTTGCAAGGCAGGTTAAGGATTTGCCATATGATCCATTTTGCTGGTTGAGTTGTAAGAGCAGTGGGCATTAACTGATTGATATTGAGTACTGGATGTACTAAAGCATAGATGTAATTCAGGCTAGATCCTACATTAAGGTATAGCCTGCCTTTGCAATTAGTCTACTATATAGGAGAAAATTCTTAAAGAATTATTAGCTTGGCTTTTTATCTTATAGGTCAATATTTTCCTCATTTTTTTTCTCCTTTTAATTTCTGTCTGTTTCTCTCCTGTGCAGAGGAACTACCTCACTGGATATTATCAGCAATGAAATGTCTAGCAAATTGTAAGTAAATTCAGGAGGGGGAAAAACCTAACCAACCCACCCTGTAAAAATCAATTGAGCTGACTGTGCCTTTACAGCTTTATCAAATCCTGCTTATATTTGTAGTCAATATTTTTTTATGCCTTGAACAAAGTTGAAAAACATCAGCCAGCATATATTCTCCTGCCAGTGCACCTTATTTCAATGAAATATATAAAGATTTAACTATTCAATTTATTTTTTTCTTCTACTATGTGTTTTCACTAGACCTATTGGAAATAGATCAATACAATTTCACTTATATTTTGAAGAATGAGTCTAAGTTTTGTGGTTTGGTTGTTTTTTTTTTCTATTTGGCATTGCATTTTTATTGGCTGGAGTAGAAAATAGTGATCTGGTTGGTGACTGCAAATTATTTTTCTCTCTTCTGTTTTTTTAATTTTTATTTATTTCCTTTTTCCTTCTTTGTAGGGCCTAGCTGCTCAGATTTGAAACAGCCTACATACTCAGGATTTGAAAGAGATGTCTTCAAAACTATAGTGGACTACTTTGGCCAGATGAAAGAACCGCTTCTCACATTTCATTTTTTTGATGTTTTTGTTAGTGTGTTAGGTAAGTAGCTTGGGATGTGATGAAGAAATTATTTTTTTGAATTAACTTCCTGGAAGTAATTTACCATACCCAAATGGTATTACAGCTCATTTCTTTAGGACCTGACCTGTCCATTTCACTTGGGGAAGAGTTTAATATTTAAATTTATTCCATATCACAAGGTGTTTTTGTTCTTGTGTCTTTTTGATCTCATTATTTCAAAACTCTTCCATAGATTGTCTTCATAATTTTGAAAGGTCTCTGCTTTTTGCTTAGCACTGCCACATTTAACAGATGTGTTTTAAGAGATTTTTTTAATTTTTTTTACAAATAAATCTTAAAAAGTCACATAAGTTTTTTAGAAATTGCTTGACTGAAGTCTAGATTAAAAAGGATTAGGGCTGTAAGGTCTGTTTTTAACTGTGGCAATATTACATCTGAAGGAAATTGAAATCCTTCATTGCTTACACTTAGAGTAGACATTGACCATTATCTAGTGCTTTGACTTTTGAAGGATTCATACTGTATCAAATTCACCTATCCTGTAGCTATAAATGGCTTTTTGAAAGACAGTAAATGTGAAAATATTTGATTACATTTTATGGTTACATTTCAGAAAAGAACTGACTTGAAAAGTAAGTATGCTTCGTAGCATGTCACTTTTCTGAGCTTCTACAAGTGGAAACAACATTGTTTTTAATAAACTATTGAGATGAAGAAGGAATTAAGAATAAGACTTTTATTTCTGGAATTTAGTATTTTTTTACATTTTGTTAGTTGACAATCTTGCTTCAAACTGAATATAGCTCCTTTTCAGACTTCTTTTTCTCAGACAACAATATTCTTGATAGTATCTTTAAAAATTCTTCCGTTCTTTTCACACTATCTTTCTGTTTGCTTTTCCATTCACATCTTCCAGGTTTTAAGAGTTTTATTTTGTAGTATTTCACATATAATGAGAAGAAAGAATTCATGCCAATGTTTATGTGGAAACAGAAGGGAATCATGCACTGTTTCAAAAAGTGAAAAAATCATTTTGTGGTCTCTTTCCAAAAAAATGAGGTTATTATGGAATCCTTCCTTATTAATGAAAATAGATTTAAACCAAAAAAAAATAGGATCATAGAATCTTAGAATGGGTTTGGGTTGGAAGGGACCTAAAGATCATTGAGTTCCATCCCTTCTGCCATGGGCAGGGACACCTCCCACAAGACCAGGTTGCTCAAAGTCCCATCCAGCCTGGCCTTGAACACTTCCAGGGATGGGGCATCCACAACTTTTCTGGGCAACCTGCTTAATTTGTGTTCCATCTTCACACATACACAATTTACTTTAAACTACTGGCAGTATATGTTTGAAAATGTCACCTTTCTCTAGAAATCGTGCTGAATCAGCTTCTTTCGTACACCTAACACAGGTGTTCGAATGGCTAAAAAGCTGCGTTTGGCTTCAGTTACCAGTCTTTTCTTGGAATACTCTCTGTTTTGGTGGCACTACTTGCACTTCTGCTATTTTAAATTTTTTTTTTAAATAACAAACAGGTTCCACTTTTTATAGAGTCTGGAATTGACTGGCATGTGGGAGGAGTGAAGAAAAGGGAGCCCGATTCCTATCAGTGATATCCAATAACAAGACAAGAGGCAGTAAGCACGAACAGTAATACAGGAAACTTCATTTATATGCAGGAAACCAGCTTTTTTTACTTGGAAGGTAGTCAGGTGAACAGTGGAAGAAGTTGTCCGGAGAGGCTGTGGAATCCCCCTCTTTGGAGATACTCAAAACCTGGCTGGACATAGTCCTGGGCATTTTACTGTAGATGACCCTGCTTTGACCAGGGGGAGAAGTATAGATAATCTCCAGATATCCCTTCAAAAAATGTGTCTTTTTGTCATCTTCCTTGTTCCTTTTTTAAGAGAAATTACTGTCAGACTTCAGCTGTACAGACATTTTGTTCCTGATTTCTGTTTTATTCTGGTAATAGTGCTATTTAGGCAAATGTGCAGTAGATGCTTTCTTCGCTGAGCCATAGAAACCCAAAAGAGGATAACAATTTGATCATGAGACCTCTTTATAGGTATCTAAACTACTGTCAGATTCTACTGTGCCTGTCCAGTCTTCAAATAACTCTGCCATGCTCACATTCTGTGTTTTGTATGTGTTTGCTCGCATTCTTAGTTTGTAAGTAGAATTAATCATAGATTTAACTTCTAGAGGTGTGAGGGACATATCAGGATTGTCACAGTTGTAACTGATGCATAGGCACATGTTTTGTTTAGATTCTCTGATTGTTGCCCCAGACAACTTTTTTTTTTTATGTGGTTGCTACATCTGTGCCTATGTCTCAGTTGTGTTTAGAGCTGAGAGTTATAAAAGAGCAAAGGACGAACCAAAACATAGTTTTCTATGTCTACTAATATCTAGAGTTGTTGATTGTGCTTATTAATATGTCCCAATGCATCCAAAGGAAATCTTGTAAATACTCAAAAAAGGCGCCTAGTTCTAGTAGTCTGGCTCTAGGCATATCTTCCTAGTCTCTTTGGGGAGGGGAGTTCTAACACAGTCTTGAGTGAGTAGGAAAGGAATTTGGGGAGACACATTTAGAAATGTTATGTTAAATGTTATGGTTATCTATAATTGAGAAATGTTGTCCAATCTCATGGTTTTGTATAAACCAGGTCTGCTGCAAAAACACAGCAAGGCCGTAG
>VXAK01018585.1:0-15405 GCA_013399435.1 Arenaria interpres
TGTTAATATTTTTCTAACTTAAATTGCTGCTTCTGTCTTTTGAAAACATAGTTACAAATGTGGAAATAATTACAAATGAGGAAAAAACACATTTAAGAGCTTTTGTGTCTTTTGCCTGTCTATTAAAGTTCTGTATCAATACCTGAAGAATGCACTTACGATATTTCTATAAATATCTCACATTGTTGTATTTTAATGCATTGGACTCCTTTCATAAATATTAAACTCTGTAAGGAATCAGATCTACTGTGGGGGCAATTCTGTTAGTTCAGTATTTTCACTCCACTGTCTTTAATATTTCCTCACAAAATGACATTGTAAAATATTTTGCATTTAACAACTGTAATCGTCTTTTATGTGTTTTTATTAAAATTTGGTGACTTAGTCTACTTAAAATCAGGTTCAGGTGCGTTTTGTGAGGGAGACTTTATTAAAAGCCTTGTCTTACACTAGACAAGTCAAAGAGAAAAATGGGGTCAGGTGGAAAACTGCAATAAAAAAAAAAAGAATCAATGAGTTTTTCAATGAGTTTTTAAACACGTTCTTATAGAAGTAAAAGTTCAGAGGGAGTTTGAGTGTGGCTGTCAGCGCAGAAACACTGAAACTTCTCCAATATGAGCTTTAGAGATGTTCAAAGTACTTCTGTGTGCTCGTTCAAAGCTTTTGCTGAAAATATTGGTGGTTTATATACACATGAAACAAGGAGCACAATTAATTGTGAAGGAATTTGGAAAGTCAGGAAACGGCTATCATAAGGTTTAAGACTTTGATCAAGCAATTCAAGGTGATAAACTCTTTTTTCTTCACCCACTCACTTTATTGTTCACTATGTATATGTAATAGGATAGGAGCTGCCAGGTGTTAAACAAAATCATAGCTTAAATAAACTTACAGGGCGTAGTGAGAGTGCATATGAGTTTTCTCTGGTAGTGTTTCTTCTTTGCCTTCTGTCTGTTTAGTTCGTAATCCTTGGCATAGGCCATAGAGTTAATAATGGCCTGGTGCTAAGTCTCTCAGGATGAAGTGGTATCTGTTTAGTATCAGGCTCCTCCTTTCAGTAAGCCAGTAGCAGTTCTTTGCATAGTGTTATTTGTATTAGGAATTCTAAAGAAGTAGTACATGTGAAGCTACTTATCTCAATCCTGATGCTTGGTTGAATGGCTTTGGTGGAGCAGGCCTGTGTCCCAGCTATCCGTTTCGGAGGGATTGTTAGCTAATGAGTACATCACTTTAGGATAGCGAGTACTCATGCAGTACAAGAGAAAAGTGTTATCACTTTGTTGCCTCTGAGATCTAGCGTAGGTTACAATGCAGTGGTCAACCCAAAATGTATATGGGGAGGATGGAGAATTCCCAATCCATCCAATTCCTTTAACTAAGGTTTATTGGTTAACCCTCCGAGTTGCTACTTCAAGTATGCATATGTATATACATGAATTACAACTATGTATTAATATTTGGCCCTGTGCCTTTTCTTAAAGGCTGTCATTGCTTTTCTTGCTTGGATAAGCTATATGTAGCGGTAGCTCAGCATAGATAAGCAGCAATTTCTCTCCAGCAGTGGGTGCCTATATTGCCTGGGAGGTGTAAGGGGAAGGCCCACAGGTACTGTACTAATCTCAGGTGTTTTCCATCTCAGGTCAGGTAACAAAAGCCCCCTTTTCAGTTGAGCTGTTTCAGTGTCCTTGTTTCCAGTCATCCTGAATGAATGAATACTGTTTTTCTGCCTTGGTTGCCACTTTGTTTCCCTTTTATACCCCAAACAAACTCCAGCTCTCAAGGATGCATTCCTTTAATCGCCAGTAATTAGTCATTGGTAGGTTGTTTATAGCCCTGGTTCTCTGTGCCTGTACTTTCAAAGCCCCTGCTGTCATCCCATCCTTTATGCTGCATTTTTATTTCACAGGTAGTAGACAGTTCGTTCTACACGGAACTCGTTACAATAGTGGATCACAATATACATTGTATGCATTTCGCCTGGTAAACAAATTGCTGCCTCCCAAGTGTATTGCATCAAACATAAGAAAACAATTACTATATTTCTCTAATGGAAATAATCCTAGTAGTGTGCTATTATTCTCTTAAGTGTATAGCCAGGTTTTTCTTTTTTTTAATGCAAATTATGCAAAGAAAGAATGAGAAAGAATGAGCTAAAAGTTGCCAGACAGGACAAAAGGTGAAAACAATCCCTTTCTATGTTTCTTTCCTCTACGCTGGGAACTCTGAACGGTATTGTGCATACAGGTCCAACAAAATGTTCCCCTGCCTTATTTTTCAGTATATTACTACGGTCAGCAGAGAATTAAGAGCCAAACAAAAGGGTACCACCAGGTAGAGAGCAGTGTAGTTCTGTAGGGAGCTGGGCTGAACCTGCCTTTGATCTCTTCCATCCCTGAGCCATCCAAAGGCAACCCCACAGCAGTAGGACCGGAACAGCCTGACGGTGGCCTGAAGTATGCTGGTTGTTAATGGCTACAGTGAAAGCAAATCAAATTACTAATCAGTTCAAGTGCCAGGATTTATCCCTTAACCTTTCAGATGGTTCATCTCTCGATACTGAGAATTTTATTAACTATCCTGAAACTATTTTGGTGGAAATTTTAAAAATCTACATAATAGGAAGGTTGCTTGTACTGATCTTGTCTGGGATAGGGTTAATTTCCTTCATAGCAGCTGCAGTTGTGCCATGTTTTGGATTGGTGACCAAAACACTGTTGTTAACACAGGGATATAAACACCGTGAATAGTGTTTACTCAAAGTCAAGGCCTTTTCTGTTGGTGTCCCACCAGCACCATGCCTAAGGTGCACCAGAAGTTGGGAGGGGACAGAGACAGCAGAGCTGACCCCAACTGATGAGGGGATATTCCACACCATATGATGATGTTCTCGGCAATAAAAGGTGGTTGAAAGGAAGAAGGTTCAGAGTTATGGCATTTTTCTTCCCAAGTAACTATTACACGTGATGGAGCCCCGCTGTCTTGGCAGCAGCTTACCATCTGCCTGCCAGTAGGAAATTGTGACTGAATTCCTTATTTTGCTTTGCTTGTGTATACAGCTTTTGCTTTCCGTATGAAACTGTCTTTATCTCAACTTACAAGTTTTCTCACTGTTACCCTTCCCATTGTCTCCTCGGTCCCTGTCCTGGTTTGAGGTAAAACAAAACCAATTTTCTGTTCAGTAATTTTGCTTTTTAGCTAGGTCTCTTCTAACTAACCAAACTCTGTAATTAACAGCATGTTGTTCAGAAACTGTTCACTCTCAGGGTGGTAAGACCTGATTATACCAAGGAATGGTATGCACAGAGGCTCTTGCTTATATTTATTGCTATAAAAACCAAGGTCAGGTAACTATTTGTCTCGTTGGAGGGTCAGAAGCAGAAAAACCTGAGGGAGTCACACCTATAAGGAGGAGTGGACAGGACAGGTGACACAAAACTGACCAACAGGGGTTATTCCATCCCATCTGCATCACACTCAGTATAAACACTGAGGGATCAAAGGGTCAACTCTTTTTATTCAATGGCCGATGTCCGAAGAGAAACCTGTTTCTTTGTCCGTCTTTGATCCTGATCCGAGCATTCCTGACTCCAGATCTGGAGTCCAGCTCCTGTTTGTCACCAAGTCCAGTCCACCAAGTGAGCAGTCCCCACTGTGGGGCTGAGCTGCCTGCTGGGGTTAGCCCACAACAGCATTACAGCATATAAAGTAATAAAAAACAAATCTCTCTATATAAGTGTACATCAGACTGAAGTTGCCTTTTGCAATGTGCATAAGAAATAAGGTTGATTTCTTTCTCATCAGTAGTAGCACGGCAGCAGAGTGTAAAGGGCTTAAATGTTCCACACTAATTGGTAAAGAATTACTACTTTTTCCTCTTCTCTACACCACATTTAGGTTTTTTATGTATTTTTTTGTTTTAAGTGTGGAGAATGTATCCTGCAATTTGTGCATTACTTATTGCAAAGTAGTCAGGAATTTCATTATTTGAAGATTTACAGATTATTTTTTTGGCTATTGTCATTTAGTTTCCTTTAGACATGATTATGAGACAGGAGGCTTTGGAAACTTCAGCTGTGAGATTTGTCTACTACTATTGAAACTAAACATCTTGTTAAAAAATCTTTGTAGAAAAAAGTGCAAAATGTGCCGTATTAAAACATCCTCTGTATTTTTAAATCTCTACTTAAGTGGAGACCTTTCTTTTTAAGGGTAGTTGTGGAGAGGAGGAGTGGGGAGGAGGGGGAACCAAAGCAAAATCGCAAACACAGGAAAGGAAAACAAAGTGCATAGGATGCTAAAATACACTTTTCTTGGTGTAATTTACTTGAGTTAAGCTCTAGGAAAATTTATCTGAATATGCCTTTAGTGTTACTCTTGCAGATTTCATTTCTTACTGTCCCCTATGCTGTGTTAGTATTACTTTATGCAAAAGTCTGGGTATAAAGGTTAATAGAATTGCTCAGTTGATGATAACAGGCAAATCTTTAACTGCCTCTGGATTCTCAACAGTACTGAAATTAAACCATTAACATTGGCTCTAATGCTTACTCCAATGGTGGTCACATTTTTCCTTTAGAGAAATAATCAGCAGAAGGACAAAGTGGAGATGTGCTTGCAGATTTAAAATGCTTACCCCTTGCAAATCTCATAGCCAGCTGAATTGAGGTCAGGTGGAAGAAACTGTGTTGCCCTCTGAGAAGCGTCAGTATTTCTTATTCTAGGTCTGAAATTTTGAAATACTCTTTTTTTTTTAATTGAGGAGTTCCTTCCCAGGAATACAGTCCTGCTTTATGGATGAGTGACAAATAAGTCAGGTTCCTTGGGTATTGCCACCTTAGGGGTAGCTACATTTTCCTTTTCCATTTGTTTGTGCAGGCTCTAAACAAAGCCTGTTCTTTGATAAATAGAGTAGTTAAGACTGTATCTACAACTTCTCTCCTCGGTTCTTTCAATTTTTTCCTAAAAAAGTATATAGGAGTTCTGCAGTAAATCAGACTGCTCAGCATACTCGTTTTCCCTGCCTCACTTGCACACCTTCCTGAGCATGTCTCCCAGCTGGATGCTCACAGGGATAGTTGAAGGAAGGGAAACATTAGTGACGTAAAAATGAGTGTGTGCTGGTTTTTTGCCCATCAGGAATTATCAGATCCCATTTAAAAAAAAAAATAAAAAAATCATAATGTCTGAATCCTAAAACATTTGGGAGAAGGTTTTATCAGTCATATCAGGTATGTAACAAGGAGTAAGACCTCACACTTTTGGCTATTCTTCTGTCAGTGAAATTCTGGTCCAGTTGAATACAGTGACAAAACTTCCGTTAACTTCACTAATGCAGAAGTTTACCTAAGGAGTTTCTGTTACTGTTAGTAATAGCGGTAGTAGCCTCTGTTAATTTGGTCACAGTCTATCAAATCTATCAAGTCTATCAAAATCAGACTGTGTAATGTGCCCAATAATATTCAGGAAGAGAGGGAGCTAGCAGTCTTTAAAGCAGTGTGGTGTGCTAAGAAGGCTTTTATTCAATTCACATCTCCATTAAATTAGAAAAATAAGATAATTTTTTTTCGGTACAGTGGTCCCATTCTTCACCGGCAACGTGCAACTGCCTATCTTTCAGTAAGCTCAGAATGACCACATAATCTTTTCAAAGACTCAGTATTGTGGTGTGAAATCATGGCAGTGCTTTTCCTAGATTCAGGATGTGTTCTCCTTCCTAAGTGGCTTAACTGTGTTCATCAAATAGCAATCTGTTTCTGCACCTGGGGCTATGGGAGTAAAATCTGTCCTTCAAAATGGAGATTTAGACTCATTTCTCTATTAGCTACTGGAGTGCTTACAATAACTCTAAAAATGACTCACCCTTGACTGTATGCGCTAATTGAAGACAATGTTATTCTAGGTGAGTAAGACTAATTTTAAAGCAGGTGTTCATGTCTTTGAAATAAACAACTGTTTTGTTGTCTTTTTTTTTATTTTTTTTCAGTATTGGTGCTATAATAGGGATTACAGAATGTATTTAAAGGCACAGTAATTAGCTTGAAGTAGTAAATCAGCTCAGAAAGAATCTAAACCTGGATTTGTTGTTTGGATTTACGTCTTCATGGTTGTTTTGTTTAAATTTCTACCACGTACATTGAAATACATTATCTTATTACAGCATCTCCCTTCATAGTATGTTAATACATATATTATTAAAAAAATCTGTAAATAAATCTAAATACATAGATTGCATTAAACATATCTTCTGTCATCAACCCTTCAGATGTCTTTTTAAAAGTATGAAGTATTTTAGCAGACTGTAAACTTTAGGTTTTGATATATGTGTGAGGAACAAAGATTGTTCATTTTTGGTCAGAATGGTGTATCCACCTGACTTTGCGACTACCCTGTAATATTATTCTTGCTTTTGGGTGGAACTGTGAATGTAATAAACACAGCATACATTTAAATTACAAGAGCATTACCATGTGGGACCTAAAAGTGTGCAAAAAGCAAGTATTTCTTGCTCGCTACAGTTCTCACTTCGTGGTTAACATTTCTCTTAGATAAAATGGTAGATCTGTAGTGGTTACAGGTGACTGGAAATGTAAGCCTTCTACTCAACCTGATAATGCACCCAAATAACTGTATTGATCAGTTCCATTTAGATCAGTGAGACTAATAAAGTCAGCAGGGTGCATCTTGGAGCATGTTCTTGGTTGCTTACATAATCTGAAGGATCACACCTCCAAAACTTTTGAGTTTCCTGACAACTACATAGTGATTCAATTTAATTTCTGTGAGAATAATGCCATCTACTGAGTTATTCTGCAGAAATTTTTGGCATAGACCAAGTAACCTCCTTTATGTGCTGTTATATTTGGGTCCTAGTTGGAGAAAACTAAATAGGCATTTGAAGTTGCTGTGGAGTCTTATCTGCAATTTTGTCCTCTTTCTTATCGTACCCTTGCTGGGTAAACTAAGATTTTCTTGACTGAAAATTAAGCAATGGCTGTGAGTTTGTCACATTCAAAGTAAAAACTTAAGTATAGTCTCTGTATAAGACAAATAAAAAGAAATTCTTTATTTGTATTTAATAAAAGTCCTAGTAAGCCTATGACTTATTTTTTTTTTGGTGCTCTGTAGACAATTCCAACTGGAATAAAACTACATATATATTAGGTGGTTATAATAATACCGTATCCTGGGCTGCATCAAAAGAAGCCTGGTCAGCAAGTTGAGGGAGGTGATTCTCCTCCTCTACTCTATTCTCACCAGACCCCACCTGGAGTACTGCATTGAGCTCTTCCATATTTGCATATTCCAAAATAAGAAAGATATGGACCTGTTGGAACAAGTCAAAAGGAGGGGCATAAAGATGATCAGAGGGCTGGAGCATCTCTCCTATGAGGACAAGCTGAGAGAGTTGTTCTCAGCCTGGAGAAGAGAAGGCTCCAGGGAGACCTTTTAGCAACCTTCCTTACCTAAAGGGGTCTACAAAAAAAGCCTGAGAGGGACTTTTTACAAGGCCGTGTAGTGATAGGATAAGGGGGAATGGCTTCAAACTGAAGGAGGGGAGATTTAGACTAGATACTAGGAAGAAATACTTTACTGTGAGGGTGGTGAGACACTGGAACAGGTTGCCCAGGGAAGCTGTGGATGCCCCATCCCTGGAGGTGTTCAAGACCAGGCTGGATGGGGCTTTGGGTAACCTGGTCTAGTGGGAGGTGTCCCTGCCCATGACAGGGGATTTGGAACTCGATGATCTTTAAGGACCCTTCCAACCAAAACCATTCTGTGATTCTATGATTCTATACTTGCTATTGCAAGTAAAGCTCTCGCTAATTAATTATTATACTTTTCTCACCTTCTTATAAGAATAGTGTATGGTGTTGAGAATAATTGTTGTCAAGTGTTCATGTGAGTACCATCACCTAAAATTAGTATCTGGTTTGCCAAAGAATGCCACTTTGAAGAGAATTAGTGTTACTCTATAAATACGCATTATAGTAGTTAAGCTGCATTACATGAAATTCCATCTTGATAAACAGAAGAAAGAAAATGGAAAGCAAAAAAGAAAAATATAATCATTTGAAGAAATTCATTGCAAACAAATGAATGAGAGGCATTAAGGCAAATACTTCCAAGCAGAATATGTTTAATCTTTTTTAACAAGATTGAACCACTGTCTTCTATTCCTATCTTTAAAAAAAAAAAATCCCTCATTATGTGACTTCATTGAAATTATTAGTATAAAAATAGGGAGGTGCTGGCACAGAACTGTTAGATTGCAGTATTGAATCAGATTTATCTAAGGAAAAAGTGAATTAAAAGTCCGGTACTAAGGAAAACAGAAACATGAGATTGAGGAGTACTGAAATGGTTGCATGAGGTTCATAAAAACAGGGCCTCAGATAAGATGTCACAAATCTCATTCTGTAATTGCAAAGCATACTGCCGTAGTACCTCTAAAGCTGCAAAGTCAGCAGGGACAGTACATGGTAAATGAGTAAGCAGAAAACAAAAAACACTGAAAACTGAATATGACATGCTTGAATTTTTTTTTTTTTTTTTTTTTTTTTGACAAGGGACCTACAAGCAAGATGTAAATGGAAAACATAGCATCATGCTAGAGTTTGAAATGACTGAAATGGACAGGATTACTGTTCGCTGGCTAAAAAACTGGCTGGAGGGCTGGGCCCAGAGAGTGGTTTTAAGTGGAGTTAAATCCGGTTGGTGGCTGGTCACGAGTGCTGGTCCCCAGGGCTCAGAGTTGGGGCCAGTTCTCTTATATATTTATTGCTGATCTGGATAAGAGTAAGTTTGCAGATGACACCGACTTAGGTGGGAGTGTTGACCTGCTTGAGGGTAGAAAGGTGTTGCAGAGGGACTGGACAGGCTGGGTTGATGGACTGAGGTTCAACAAGGCCAAGTGCAGGGTTGTGCACTTGGATCACATCAGCCCCATGCAGTGTTACAAGCTTGGGGAAGAGTGGTTGCAAAGGTGCCCAGCAAAAAGGACCTGAGGGTGTTGGTCAACAGCCGGCTGAATATGAGCCAGCAGTGTGCCCAGGTGGCCAAGAAGGCCAATAGCATCCTGGCCTGTATCAGGCACAGTGTGGTGAGTAGGATTAGGGAAGTGATCGACCCCTGTACTTGGCATTGGTGAGGCCCTACCTTGAGTACTGTGTCCGGTTTTGGGCCCTTCACTACAGGAAAGACACTGAGATTCTGAAGTGTGTCCAGAGAAGCACAATGAGACTGAGGGGCCTGGAGAACAAGTCTTATGAGGAGCAGCTGAGGGAGCTGGAGTTGTTTAGCCTGGAGAAAAGGAGGCTGAGGGGAGACCTTATCACTCTCTACAGCTACCTGAAAGGAGGTTGTAGAGAGGTGGGGGGGTCAGTCTCTTCTCCCAGGTAACAGGTGATAAGACAAGAGAAAATGACCTCAAGTTTTAGCAGGGTAGGTTTAGATTGGATATTAGGAAAAATTTTTACACTGAAAAGGTTATTAAACATCTGAATAAGATGCCCAGGGAAGTCACTGAGTCACCTTTCCTGGAGGTATTTAAAAGACAGATAGACATAGTGCTTAGTGATATGGTTTAGTGATGGTTTTTGTCAGTGTTAGGTTGATGGCTGGAGTAGATGATCTGAAAGGTCCCTTCCAACCTGAGCAATTCTATGAAAGGTAGAAAATTGTATATTTTTATCAGAAGGAGAAACTCTAAGATAAGTTCAATCTAAGTGCAAGCTACCAACAGAATAATTGGTGTCAGAGAGTGACAGATTTTTGTTTACATAATGGAAACTGTATGTTTGACCATCATAAGCAAGTCCATTTTTCACAAGAAGTGGTTTTCTGTGAAGTGAGATTTAGTGGAGACTTTTTTTGTTTAGCACACCTGCGACTTCTGGTTGAATGGTCTAAGCCCTGTGACTGAATGCATTTCTTGTTGAGCAGAGAGCAAGTTTTGGTCTTTATAGAGATGAGAAGATAAAGAAGATTGTACTTGCAGCTGACTGCCGTATGGGTTTGACACAGTGTTCTGTAGGTATATGCCGTGATTCATACCTCTCCGGTTATTGTGATGGATGGAGAGCAAAACTATAGAGCAAAATAGGATGCTTCTCAAAGGACAGCCAGTGTCCATATTCTCTCCCATGGATTGTACTAGTGAATCAGTTTCCTTTTTCACTTTTTTTTTTTTTTTTTTTCAAAAGAGAAGAGACAAACCCTGATACAAGACTGAATTGGTAACTCCAGTGCTTTTTTTTTCCACTTCAAATCATCTAATAAGGCTCAAAGAACAGCAAGAGGGCTTAACCCTAAAAGGCTACATTGGTAACAGACATTTTCTAGTAGCAGCTTCACTGGAATATTCTTGTCATATCTTAGGAAAGAAAAGCAATTTTTATGTAGTGTCTATGTTGGCCCTTTCATTGCACCAGGCAGGTGCTTCCTGGTCCCTCTGTTCTTTGTAGTGAATTTTTGTCTTCCTTTATTCATGTGTTCTGTTCTCTTTGTTAGCCAGAGGTGGAAAGCTAATATTTTAATCATTATTTTATCAATTCAAACTCTATTCCGTAATGCAATTCCATTCATATATTTATGTTCTGTAATGTTTCATTCTCAGCAGGAAGAATTAGTTTTGTGACCATCGGCCACCTAATACACGTTAGTCCCAGAGGGAAAGTACAAAAAGTGCATGGGAAGGTATTGATGGTGCGAGCATCTATATAGGGAATATTTCCATTGCAAACTCATCTGAGCTAATTAGTGCTGGGATCAGAGTGTTCCAGTTAGCCTAACCTGAGTATAAGTATTCCCAGAACAAGGTCTCCTGTGTGTTGCTGTCCCCCAGCACTCATACGTGTGTGCCTGAGGGAGCAAAGCCCTGCTGCTTTGTGCTGCAGTGCTCTGGGATTTGTTCCTATGCACCTTAGTCAACTGTGAGAAAATGTCTTGCCTTTGGAAAAGGCTGTTAGGACATTGCTAGGGCATTTACCACATTTCTTTTTCATTTAAAGCCAGGTTCTGGGCTAAGCTAACACACAGAATAGACCTTAGCTCATACATGTAGCTGAAAGCGAGTGTGCCTGGGGTATAATAAGAATATAGTGAGGTTGTTAAGAGGTAAAAATAAGGGTCAAGTGAAAAACAATTGAAGATTGGGGAGTTGGACTAGATGATCTCTATGGTCCCTTCCAGCTCCAAAAAAATTCAGTGAAATTCAGTGAAATTAAAATCTAGGTCTGAAGTGGATAAATATTCTTGCTTACCTACTTTACAACTTGATTTTGTTCAAAACTATTAAAAGAACAAGTGCAACATTCAGAAATATAAACAAATGAAAATGCCTCCTTGTAATTTAACTATCCACCTTTACAGTAAAGAAACCCAAATATATAATTTAGAATCTATTTTATTGCCAGCTGCAACTGAAGGTTATGGAGAGCCTGATGAATGATTTTATTACTATTTAATTTTTTTACATTTACAGTAGTAGGGACAGCTTAGGGTAGTGTCAAGTGAAAGCTGATAACTGTTTGGAGCAGAAACAAATACAATAATGCCAATGGGCCAATTTATTGACTGGCAAGGCTTTTTAATAAGCTGAGAGTTTCTAATCTCTTGCAATTGATAAGCATAAGTACTAAATCCTTTCAGAGTAACATATTTGCCTTCAAAAGCTAGACAGAGGAAATCATTGATCTTGTATTTCCAAGTAAAATTGCAGAATCACAGAATGGTTGAAGTTGGACGGGAAGTCTGAATTTCACCTTGTCCAACCCCTTTCTGCTAAAGCAGGGCTGCATAGACCTGGTTGCCTAGGATCATGTCCAGATGTCTTTTGAAGGACGGTCCAGACTGTCTTGAAGGAGGGAGACTCCACGACTTCCCTGGGCAACCTGTGCTAGGCTCAGTCACTCTCACAGTAACAAAGTGTCTCTTGATGTTCAGTAGGAATCTCCTGTGTTTCAATTCTTGCCCATCTGATCCTGGCACTGGGCATCACTGAAAAGAGCCTGGCTCTGACCTCTTTGTGTACTCCATTCAAGTATTTACATCAGTTGATAAGATTCCTCCAGAGCTTTCTCTTCTCCAGATTGAACAGTTTTTTTCTAATATGTGAGATCCTTCAGTCAGTTGCCTTCATAGGCCTTTGTTGGACTCTTTCTAGTATGGCCATGGCCATGTTCCTCTTGTATTGTGGAGCCCAGAACTTGACACAGTATTCCAGGTGTGTCCTCACCAGTGCTGAGTAGAGGGGAAAGATCACCTCCCTCGACCTGCTGGCAACAATCTTATTCATGCAGCCTGTGACCATCAGCCGCCTTTGCCACAAGGACATATTACCTGCTCATGTTGAACTTGGATGTCCACCAGTAGCCCCAGTCCTTTTCTGCTAAGCTGCTTTTCAGCTGTGCATCCCTTAGTATATACTGGTGTATGGGGTTGTTTCTCCCCACGTGCAGGACTTTGTACTTCCCTTTGTTGAACTTCATGTGGTTTCTGTCAGCCCATTTCTTCAGCTTGTCCAGGTCTGTCTGGATAGCAGCATCACCTTCTGGATTATCAGCCGCTCATCCCAGTTTTATGCCATCAGCTAAATAAAATTAATGAAATGATATATACTAACCAAAGAGAATGATGTAAGTCTGAGCCAACATAGATCTAATGTCTTGCTGAGAAGGATAAGATATAAGGGCTCTATTCTCATAATGATGAATGAGGTAAGTAATCATCCAATTAAATGTTTTCACTTATAGTAGAATAGGATATTATAACTAACAGAAAAACTCCTGTTTAACTGGAGCCTATATCAAGCATAACTTTTGTCAGAATCATGATTTGTCTGTCTGAAGAAATGTGAGTAGAAATGAAGAAATAATAGATGTGTAATGGAAAAACGACATTAGTAAAAGTTGCCTGAAAGGCCTTCTGATAATAAAGAGAAAATGAGATTTGCTATCGTGAAAGAAAATACCAGATAGGAGCTGCTAGTTACTATCCTATGAGAAAATACCAGTGAAAGTAAAAGTTGGTGAGATGGTGGAAATGTTGGCAGCACAGCGCTTTTAATGCCAAAGGCAACAACTTTTAATTCTGTTTAGCACTTAAAAAAAAAATCTGTCAGAGAAGCAAATTGTCATGCTCCTACAGATTCCTTGCAAAGTGCTGTTAAGTGCAGTACAGGTAACTTTCACAGTTCACAATGTAGGTATTAAACATTCTCAGAAGTCTGCAGGTGACTGATGATCCAGTTTGAAATTGGCATGTTTGGTAACAGAAAGATTGCTGAGAGGCTTCTGTACTTGAAACAGGAGCCTCCTTCTGACAGGGATGTGAATGGCTCTAAGCAGAGGCACATATTCCTAAGCCCCCATACTCTTGGGCAGGCTCTCAATGGGGGTATGATTCTCTTCTTTTTAAACAGCAGTGATGTTCAGCCAGAAAGCTTAATTATAAAGATTATGTCTTTGGGTAATTTGTAGATTAAAAATGGGAAAATTCCTTACAATATTACAACCAAATGTCCAACTAGTTTAGGATTCAACTTGAAGTTAGAAGGCAATAAAATTGAAGTTTAAAATAGATTTGAAATTTTCTACCAACCCCTGACTGTATTATATTTAGTATTTAAAATAAAGTTTCATTCACGGTTCTGCAGTTAGATACAGTATAAACAAGAATTGAAGCTAGGTATATATTTTTACAGGTGTCATTTACTTGTGGATTTATACAGTAACAAAAGCTTATGACAATTTACAGTAAAATTAATTTACTTACTAAAAAATATTTTTTGTCTAAATAAAATTGTGTTTAAGAAAAACATGGCTTAAGGCAGGGCAGTTTGAATATTTGTCTTCTGAGAACCATATATGGTGAATTTCTTTGGAGTCACTAGTCAATCACAGGTGTGGGAAATTTCATGTTCTTGGTTTTTGGACCAAAGCAAGGCTTGAAAAAAACATGTATTCACATAATTTCTGCATTTAAGAAAAAAAGAGAAAAATTACACTTGTTGCAGCCCATCTGACAACTTGACACCCTCAGACTGAGATGAGTGAAAAAGGGGAAAAGAAAATGTTACCTGGAAAGAAAAGAGTGCATGTCAATCACTAATTCTAGGGTTTACCTTAGTTTGCAAAATTCACAATGTAATAAATTAAATATTACATTACACATTGCACATAGCTCACGTATAACATTGTGTACATTATTACATACAACATCATAATATTCATTATACAAACAAAATACAAAAGAGGTGGAAAACTGATGATGTATTTTATAGCTATATAATAAACAAAACCACTAAACTAGTTTCTTCAAATGCAAATATGCAAATGGCTTATATTTCTTAAGTGGTTCTTCATACCCTTTAACAGTTTATGGACTTTTATTTACATATGAATCTTCTTTTTTTTTCTTTTTTTTTTCTTTTTTTTTTTTCATGAAGTTGGTTTTCTCATCCAGATTCTTGAAATTTAGCTAAGTTTCAATCTGTAACACTTCCATCCCACAACCAGAGTGGCTAAATGTGTTTCAAGATAGTGTGTCCTTGTTTTTAACCTAATCATTGCCAAATTCAAGCGTCCGTGTTCTGTGTGGAAGTGATTGACAATGGAGAAAGATAGTAAAGGTTTAGTGAGGGAAGGATGTTCATCTAATTGGTCTCTCTTTCCAGTCTCTGGAACCTTTTAAGTTTTCAGATATCAATATAGATGATCAGCTTTGTTTAAGCAGAAAACAACATTTCTACTCCTCTAACTTGCTTCTGACTTCTAGGTAATGTTGTGTAAAGAAAGGGTCAAAAAGAAACATTTCTAAGAATAAAATCTAGAATGATGCTAACATGCCCATTTCAGGCCCTAATAGACAAGTACTTTCAGTGGCTTATTTTTATAAAATCCATACAGTGGAGCCCTAATTGGTATTTATTGCAGAAATCTCTTGATGAGATTTCTCCACATGAGTCTTGGGTATATGTTTACATGTAATTAATTTAATGCTGAAAAGGCAAACCCATGTTTTTTGGGTTTTTTTTAATTGCTTCTCATGATGGTTCTTCACCATTAATTCAGCAAGCTACAAAGTCTTACAGAGACAGAACAAAGCTACCCAGTGCTTGCAGAAGTTGTGCATTTGATATGGCTGAATAATGCAGTGGTTTCCAAAGGGGTAAAAATCTCTGCCTTTAAATAAAGGCAGTCTGAAAGTCAGAAGACTTCATTGTGGGTTTTAGAGCTATTAAATAGCCTATAGCAAGTACTGTTATGTAATCCTTTAAAACACCATTTGTGGCTAGCTGGTTTTCCCTAGGGGGGCATAGATAAATAGGTTTCTGTAACACTCTCATGCAGGAAAAACTTATAATCTCCAGATATAAAGCCTGGAAAACTCTTTTTTTTTTTTTTT
>VXAK01018591.1:0-26901 GCA_013399435.1 Arenaria interpres
GAAGGAGGTTATTTCTTGAATCTCAGTTCACCAAGTTGTTTAACCTCTTAATAGTTATCATATAGTAAATTGTCCTTACTTTTGCTTTTTTTTATGTGTGAAAAAAAAATTTATTGGATCAGAAGATTTTTTATGTAACATAGGAATGTCTGGATTAAAATATTTCCTATCTTATTTATAGTTGCACTGAGTTCTGACAGCAGAGGAGTTATATGAAAAGAAAATCTGAACTGGTATTTCTGTTCTGGTATTTTCACATCAAACAGGGCCAGGTCAATCATAAACCCAGGACTGTATTGCACAGTCACACATTTCTAGAATAATAGATTAGCAATACACAGATTAGCTAATGTTCACTAAACTGTTCTGGTACACTTAGAGCTGAGAGCTTGAAATAGTTGTTATGAAACTGTTACTGATGATGACCGTAAGAGGCATAGTCTTCCTCTTAACATTTACACTTTCAGGGTTACTTATAATCATCTGGATGATTATTTTACTGTGCAATCCATTTTGTTCTGTAAATTTGAACCCTCCCTTTCTTTGCAAAGGACTCTGTATTAACAGGCAGATCTTAAGTTGTTTTTGATTTCTCTTTTTCACAAAAGTGGAATGACATAAATTTTAGCAGTAAATAAATAAAAAAAATAAAAAAATAATTTACTATTCCTTTCTGTACAGATTAGTCATTCACATATTATCGCTGCTTTCAGCATTCTTTTCCAACACATATTTCATATATTTGGTTTTGATGTCTAAAATTACAGGCTGAGAGTGTTTGTAGTTAAGTCAATATTTGAGCTATGCGACAAAGGCTTTTAGAGAAAGGCCAACTCCTGTACTTATGTAACTGTTTCATTGCTGTAAAATTCCATGAGATTCAGAAGAGAGATTGTTTATGTATGACTGTGGAAGCAGAGCCATCTTGCAGCATCTGCTGTAACACAAGTGTTCTACAACTGCTTCTTGATGAAGATGTCAAGAGAATGCTTTATGAACTGTAACTTCCTGATATGCTAATTTCTTTAATTTAGAGATTACCTGCAACGCTACTTTCACTAAAGAGGGAAGGGCAATAAAATTCCTGTTCCACCTTTGCAGACGACTGGCTGAAAAATGATCCATATGTAATTTTTACTGAAACACCAAAAGTTAGTTCAAAACCAACGAATTTTTATGATTCCGTCATTGGACTCTCCCCTAAACTGTACACAAAAACTACAGGATTTTCCTCAGAAATATGTTATACTCCTCCTTATATTGAATGAGTGATGTACTAGTTCAAATTTATGCTATAAGTAAATTCAGTGGAATAAAAGAAAGAAAGAATACTCTCATCTGTTTTCTAAAAGTAGATTAATGTCCTTATATTTCTGCATAAAAGCACAGGAGCATTTTGTAATTCCCAGTTAATTTTCCAGTTTTATAGCATTGTCTACATGACTTCCTTTTTCTTTTTTGAACTATAGTGGGGTTTTTTATACACTACTGGATTAACTAATCTTTTATGTTGCTAAGTAATAACCTTACGGTTCATTTGTATCTATATTTTGTTAATTAATATTTGGGTTTCCTTCTTTTTAGACTATGACACTCCCCAAATAACATTTTGACTCATAATCAGTGCACACAGCTTTAGACTCTTCATTTTGTTAGTACAGCTAGTCCACTATTGAGATAGAGGTTTTATCAATAATATTAAAAATGTCTTCATTAGGCAAATACATCATTTTGCCAAGTACAGAATAGATTAACACTGAGAATGGAAAATCACCCACACATAAAGAGCATAAAGACACTCTATCTGTAGGATTTCATTGTGGGAGAAGTTGGGGGTTTTGTTCTTTTTTTTTAAAAGTCAAAAAAGTATGGAAATACGCTGGGAATGGACTTGTTATGAATTAAGTGTTTGTATGTGTCTTTCTCCAACTTAAAGTTTTCCTGTTACAGCACTAGTATTTCTGGCATTCACCATACTGACATTCTGCTACTCCATAATCCCATGTGCCTGATGCAGGCAGGCAGACTCAGATATGACCAGTTGCATCTGGTAGTTGAGGTCCCAGCATGATTTATGCAGAAGTTGGTAACTTTATGCTTGGCAGATGCTCGCCTTACAAGGCAGATAATTCCAAGTCTCACAACTGAACTGAGCTACCATAGTTTTTCTCCTAACACATAATCTTATATGAGTAAGAAGCACCATCATCACACAATCCACTGTCTGTTACATCCTATGACATACCGGATAATTCCTGCCTCCTTTTTTTTCTGTGGCCTGGGACAGCTTTTGAAAGGCCTGAGAGAGGAATGAATTTCAGTGTGGTTTAGCATGAAACAGGATAAAAATAAAGTAAGGTTTGAACTGGAGCCAACCATAAAACCTTTAAGACATGGTTATAAAAGGCTGGCAGAGCAAGGACATATGCACAGATATAAAGCAGAATATTCTTGTCTTTCATGGGTGTGACAAAGTCCCAGCCCATACCCACCCATATCATATGGCAGCTCCATATTGGTTTCTGGTTCAAAATGAAAATTGGAAACAACTGTTCTGCAGTGATAGTAATCCTCGGTTGCCAAGGAAGAAGGAAATTAATCATCTCCAGGGTTCCTTAAATTGAGACAGGATGTTTTTATGCTCTAGTAAACCGCAAGTTATTGAGCTTGACAGTATTCAGTTATATTTTAGGGGAAGATGATATGTTCCACTACAAGAATTATTGGTGAAATTTTATGGCCTGTGTTAGGCAAAGATCAAACCAGATGATCCTTATGTCTTAAAATCTGCCCTTAGAATTTACAGCTGCTTAGAAAAAAACCTTGTCATAAAATGATGAAGAGAAAGCAGAGGGCTGAAACACTGATCTAAAATGTTTCTTTATAATAAAGCACCACTGTTTCCACAGTGGGAAAATCTGATTGTCCTGGAGTTGTTATGTCCTCAGACTTGGTTGCAGTCACAGCCTAACCAAAAATTTCATGCTCAAAAAAACTCCACAAACTTCAAATTCTCTACTACTTTCACTTCTGGCAGTTGAAAGAAGTATTGCCTACACCTCCACAGTGTACATTTCTCATGTCAAGCCATGTAGAGATTTGCCTGCCTGTGCAATGACTCTAAGCAGACAAAGAAATAGTGTCTTCTTACATATGAGAAACTAGGCTTAGAATGAGTCACTCAAAGCAGTGAGTTTTCTGTCAGAGCCAGGGAATAAACAGAATTAGGCATGGATCTATCATGCTACTAATGGTAGGACTTTCCCTCCTATCTAGTTTCTGCCATCCTGTCTCACATCATGAAGCACTTTACCAGAGGAAGAGAAGCAGAAAAGTCCAGAGGAACTAGACTGAAAAAGCCCTGCCACACAGTAAATCTTTCCTACTTCCTCCTGCTGAAACTGTAATACTACACGGGGCTCAAAGAGTGGGAGTACCCTGTGTGCAACGCCTGACAACAGGCGATAAGAAGATGGGGAGAATGGATGAATGCAAAGGGAAAATAATTTGCAATACAAAATAAAAGAGAGGAAGCAATTTCTGACTCTTCACCAGTACAAAAGATGGAGAAAGGAGATGCCGTAGCCCAAAAGTATTAATTCAGTCTTCTGCTTTAGTTTTCAGCTGTATGTCACATCCTTTTTAAGATTAATTCTAAATTTTCATACTAAGTCAACTTTAGTTCTTATTTTTCTACTCACTATTTCAGTCTAGGTTTGGGACAGTTCTGCTGCATTTGAGTGTATGAAGTAAGATTCTAAAAATGAGTGTTGGTCTTATTTTATTAAGGTTAAAATCTGAGCTGGTTTAGGTTATTTAAACTTTCTGTCATGTAATCATAGTCAAGTCGTTTTAACCTATTCCTATAAAACTATCACTGCAAAGATGACTTCTACATATTTTTCTTTATATATTCACTGTAGAGCATGAAGCACGCAAACAGAAGTGCTGTAAGATGTTAGCCTTGCACTGCCAGTTACATAGCTCACTAAATTCTCAAAAGTTGTTTGTAAGATTAAGCAAAAAGAGGCACATTACATGTACTTGGAAAAAATGTCAAAAACATGAGAACACAGCATCATAGGGCTTGGTATTGGTATATACCCTTTTAAATCTCAAACTATTGATCTGCTCTCTTGAGCTCAGATGGAAAAAAAAAACTTTGTGTCAGCAAGGGAAAAAGATTTTTTAATCTTTTTCAGAATGTTTCCAGAAGTTTATACGCAATGGGCCTTTCAGATGACTCCACTCAGCAGCAAAAATGTTCTTCCCTCCTTTCTCCCTTTCCTTCCAGCTATCTCTACATCACAAGCCAGTTATGGCTGGAAAGACATCTAAGGTGTATTTCAGAAGAATAACATCTGAAAACTCATTCCTGATAAGAAATTGTCAGATCAGAACACTTAATAGATAAGATATCTGACCTAATGGCTGAGTATGGTTGAAAATTTGAAAAAGTGATAGAGAATGAGAAACCTGGAGTGTTTGATGACCTCCCTTTAAAAAAGGATGAAATTTGAACTCCCTCAAAACCATGCTTTAAGATAACTGATGGGACTATGGGCAATGCAAGTTAGTCAGTAAAAGAACAGTTTGAGAAAGATCAATCTGTCTTTCAATATTTTTTACAAAAATATTCTGTCCTACGTGGTATTTCTCTGTCATGACTTACAAAGCATTTAATGAAAATTATTTCACCAGTAGTGATTTAACTGAAACTCATTCATTATCAATACCTGATCTCACTTCCTTTGTCTTTACTGATACTTCTAATGTCTGTATTGAAAGCAAAAAACCTTTAGTTGAAAGAAATAAAGTGAAGCAAAACAAACCAAAAGCTTTTCCATCAAAGTATCACTTCCCTGAGCTCAAGAAACAGGTGTTAGCAGTGTCTACCCAACTTTAAGTTATCAGCAGAATTTCAGTGGGACAGCAGGTTTTAGTAAGCGTTTCTTGATGTACAGATTGTATTTATGCCTGTGCCATGAACCATAATTCATCATGTATTGTTCAGAGTCCAACACATGAACTATTCAATACAATAGCAGTTCATTATAAGGCATTTTCAGTGTAATTACGTTTACCCTGATTGACAAAAGCAAGATGAAGGATCTCATTTAAGGTGTGAGAGCACACTAAATAGAAATGCTCCTGTGCATTCTCCATCTTTAGTTTCAGCAAAGGCAACAGATAATAAAATTCAGATCATCCTATATGAGACATCATCTAATTGCTGCACTTCATCTGTTGTAATGGGAATTGGGTAATATACTATACAACAAAGTTGATAGACTGTTGGTGCAAATGGGCTTTTTTGATAGCAGCCCCTGGAAAGTAATTTTTCAAATAGCCTCTTATTAAATAAAGTTATTTTGAAAACAGCCTGCTTCCCTGCAGAACTGTGTGGATCTCTGAATATACACACCCATGCTGAGCAGCAAATTACATGTGAAAGCATAAGAACATCTGCAATTTAAGCTCAATTTATTCCTTAAAGGAATAGCTATTTCACATGGAGTTGCATGACTTTCCTCACTAGTAAGTTAAATATACCTTTCCTTATCTAACTTGTCAAATGATTCAATATTTTTGGGAACAGACAGGTAGAGACCAAAAGAAGAACTGGAATTTTTGCTTTGATAGTCTCTGAAAGCCTAGATGTACTTGGAAACTGCACCATGAGACCTGCAAAAGCCAGAAGTCATTGAAAAAAAAGGAAAAACTGCTCAAGGGTTGTCAAGGTGAAAATACTGATCTGATTTCATGTAATTGGTAGGGAACTTGGTACACTTAGCTCTCAAATAGGCAGGGGATGATCTTCAGCAAAGATTACACTGCATCTTAAAGCAATCTCAGGGCTCATACAGCAAATACAGTCATGATGAATATTATATGATGCTACAAGCATCAAGAAGCAATTTCTCTGTTATTCTGTATGAAAGCGTCATGTGTTTGTGCAAGATGCAACACAATACTCTCCCAGTTTAGGATGCTAGTAGTCCAGAACAAGTAATTTATGAAATTGTGTCATCTGCAGGTCTATGCTATGGAGCTTTTGCTAAAAATGGAAAACTCGTGTAAATTTTTTTCTTTTTTTCCTTGTATTTGCATAGACTGTTTTTTTTTTTAATAGATGTCAGAAAATTTGCATGTGACATAGAAGTGTAAAATTTTGCAGGAACATTGACAGTGAAGTCATTCATAGCGAACTATTGCTGTCAGGCAAAAAGAATTGAGGAGCATAAGGTGTTTTATAAATACATCAAAGGGAGGAAGTGCTAGAGAGAAGACTGATCCTGGAATAACTATTCAAAACTAGTTATGGCAATGCAGATTTCTAAGAAAAAACATTTCACAAGGGAGAGAAGTAAAAAAGGTAAGATACTGAGAAATACTCACTCTTAGTTTAAAGTCTGCCTAACCTCTTCAGTTGGTCCACACTTTAGACATATTCATCTCATCTCGCAGAAGGAAATTGTTTAATAACAAGCTATGGTGCAAGGTTTTACGTTACAAAGTCTGATCAGTTATAACCCAGACATACAGCAGAGCAGACTTCTGTTAGGCTCTTTGGTTGAGAGTGGATTTTGAACTGCAAAGAAGAAATGGGAAAGGAGAGACGAGGAAAGATGCATCAGAACTGAAATTCCCTCTACGCTTTCCTGTTAGCATTAGGATGTGGAACAGAAAGGAAGAATAAATATGCACATAGATTTATTTCTTTAAAAATGGACTCCTTCAGCTCCCAAGAGGCTGGGAAACTGAATGAGGCTTCTCGATGATGTGGCTGGCAGTGCCCCTGGGTCAGAGAAAGAAGAGTCACTCTCTTGTCCTGTTTCCTTCTAGTGCTCAAGCTGGCATTTCTCCGTGTATGGACCCTAGTATCTGCGTCATGGCTGATCATGGGCCCCAGGAAAGCTGAGTATCGATTAAGTATGGAATAAAACAACCATCAGCTTTACAGCACATCATTGTTTCCTCATGCCAAAGGCACTATTGCACAAAGTTTTTCAGTGTTTACCAACAGTCATTTTCCAAAAACAATAGCAGAGGGTTTGCCAAGTGTACAGAAGTTATGCAACAGGCTCTTTATTATGTTTGTGGAACTGCTTTGTTTCACACTGCAAAGGGCATGCTGTGCGTGTGAGTTAGGAATAACATGTAGGATTTACTGTGAATTTTCTGCCATATGATACATCATCTGGGACATAGTTTAGAGTTTTCTTCTGTGGCAACAAATGACACAGGGTCTGCCATCACTACCTAATGTAATAGAATCTCATAGCTTTGGTTATCACCATAGTACCACATCTTGAAACATTTTCAACACAAAAGCAAGAAATAAAGTGATGACTGTTAGAGTCCTTGTCACTTGTGACCGTGACTTGCCTCTATTAAGCAGTGACTCTAGTGGATATGTTTTGAAAACTTTCCTTCTCATATACTAGAATAGAAAAGCCACCTTGTTCAACAGCCTGCTAAGGGCTGTTTTGAGGATTTGTACTGGGGAAGCATTTGACTCACAGGAGTGTGGGAATGGTTTAACGAGCATGTTTTTAGAAGTGCAAAAATTATGTATAGGTCTGAATTGGGGAGGAGGAATGAAAAAAAAAAAAAAAATCAGAATGCCTGAATTTTAATATAACATGCAGCACCAATTTCATTACATCTGGCCATTTCAGTAACAGCTTTTATGAAAACATAGCTGTAATGCTTCTGATGCTTCTAATGCTTTTCATTTTACCGTCTTACAGTACCTTATGAAATATTTTAGTATTACTATTTCCAAGGAAAATCAAGGCAGAAGAAGAAAATGGAGTTTAAGGTCACTTAGACTATCCACAGTAATAGTTATTGCTTTTTAAAGGTTTTTAACTTTGTCTTTCTGGAAGACTACTGCCTTCTAATCCACAGACACAGTTAATGGCAAATAGAACAACAACAATAGGTTTTCTAGGATTTGTGGGACTACATAACATAAAAAAACTCTGTAAAGAAACCCAGAATTTCAAACATAAATGTTTCCTTTTTTTTAAGTAAAATTATTTTATGTATTTTTAGCAATAAACTTATGTTAAATGATAATGTATAACATTTATATGAAAACCAGAAAAAATACAGTGTTCCCTTCTCCCTCTATCAACATGCGAGTACTTTATATGGAAAAAGATCTGTAACTTTAAATGTGACATTTCCTTTTGTATAATGGGAATAGTTCTTCAATCATTAACAACTGGGGCTTTAAATAATTTCATTTTTTTTCATATTTGTGTTATTTATGTGCAGATTACAGAGACAGCTTTTATTGAAAAACATACTATCCAAGAAAAGAACTTTAAAACCATATAATTTAACTGCAATATCAAGAACTCAAATGTCAGGGTTAGTTTGCTTTCACAAAATGAATTAACTTCCTTTGACTTCATGCATTATAATATGTAGGCACCAATCACATTAACATATGATATTTTTTCAGCAGCTCCTTCCTTTATGCAGTGCAGGAAAAGTTCTTACCACATAATGGACCACTGTTTCAGGTATTATTCTCTTCTTGTTCTCTGTGTGGCCTTCTGCTTTATGCATTGCACACTACTCAGACATTAAGAAGACTTATTAATTCCCTCCTGGATTTCACTGTGGGAAGCATGCATGGAATCAAAGACACAAAAGATTCACAAAGACTCACAAATTTCTTGTTATAAGCCATTCTCACAAGAGGGGAAGCTGAAGTAGAAAGCACTTAAGGTCAAACATTGCCATTAATATTGCATGTTTAACAATACGTCATTAACACGTGACTCATAGCGTTAATGTACTGCCCTCAATGACAGGTACAAGTTCAAAGTCCTGGCTTCCATTGATTTCATTTACTTTTCATTGAGTTTTCAGGATGCCCCTCAATTAGACATTGGGTTCTCAGTGGAAAAAGTGGTCCAGCTGGAGAAGGAGAAGAGCAACGCAGCTGCAGCACTGCAGACACAGCATGTGATTGCATAGCACAAGGACTAGGGACTAGGTGGGATAGAGCTGTCAGGGAAAGAGCAGACCTATCAGTCTTCTTTCTAATTAAATATGTCTACTTAGGAGTCAAGGAATGCAAAATCAGTAGTTGTCCTTGAAATGTCTATTTCATGATCATGTCAGAACACCAGATTTGCTGATCTTTCAGCCAGCTGATTAGACTTTTTGCTTATAGTGAGTTCCCCAAGGTTTTTAAAGTTAAAAAAAAAAAGTCTAACCAAATTAAAAACTCAAAGGAATCTACTAAAATCCCTGGGTATTGTAAGATTAGATATTACAATGCATATTAAAAAAAATAAAATAGAAATAGAAACAGAATAAAAATCAAAAATTCACACTTGCTGTGTCCATTGTGTCCCTGAAGACAGGTCTTGGCTCACTGTCAGTCAGTTGTGCAACTGACTCAGTCCCTGCTGGTTCCTAGGAATTTTCTTTTTCCATTGTCTTACTGACATTCCCCAGTCCATTCACTGATCTTCATAGTGGTTTATTCTCCCAGTTTCTTGCTGTCGTTCACCTTCTTTTTTGTTCTGCTCTCCTCTGCAGTCCCTGGCAAAATTTTCTGCTTGCCCACGATTTAAGGAGCAACTTCTTATCTTTCTGAGAAGTTGACCAGACCCTCTCACTCTGTGATAGGTGAGCTAATATGCAAGTTGGAAGCAAATGAATCAGACACACATTTTTCTTCACAGCCATGTAGGAACATCTAGGGGTAATCTGGATTGCAATCCAAAATTTCAGTTCCCTGTTATTTTCCTGAGGTTTCCTGTTTGGTTCACAAATGGTCTTTTTGTTTTTTTTTATTGCTGGTGTTTCTTTATATATCATATCTATTCCTCACCAGAAGAAGTTCAGTTAGCAGCAGGAATCGCATGGTCACAAGGGGACAATTTCTTAGATCTGACCCTAAATCTGATATTTCACGGGTGAAATAATGCTCTGTTGTCAGTGAAGTTGGGAGGCAGGCGAGGTTTTTTTGAAGATATGGAGAAAAATTCAGTTCTGTGATGTGGTTTCATATTGACACCTATATGGGTCACTGAAGTTGGAATATTTACATCCCTCATTTAAACCACTGGAATAAGGGACAAAATTTAGGCTTATCAAAGCGAATGAAGTCAAAGGAATAATTAAAAAAGTTTTATCCTCTCCATGGACAAGCCACAGAGGAGAATGAGCAATTTTGCTAGTGGTTTTTATGTCTATTTGCCCACAGGAGAAATGGACAATTACATTACAGAGCTCAGGGCTATGCTCCAAGCTCCAAAGAAGATGGTGCTGCAACACCACAGCTGTTCCAGCATCATAGCCCATCCTCATGTTCCTACTTCTCTGACTTAACGCCTGTATCCCAGTTCTGCATCTTTCCCACTCGTGGTTTCTTCTACCAGTCATATTGCTGCATCCATAATATTTTATTCCCAGCTCCTCAGGCTTGTCCTTTTCTAAGATATATCTCTTGATTCTCTCTCATATTTTCCTTGTAGTCACAGATTTTTCTGCCACTGCCAGTCCAGGTTTCCTCTTCCAGGCATTTCCAGTCCCACTCACATTCCCTAGTTTCCCTGTCCCAGTCTTCTTGCCTAGTCAGTCCTAACCTTTCAAAAGAGATGAATTGTTTTGTTTCAAGTTTTCCAGAAGAATTCAGCCTGAGGCGGCTATGAAGCATATGGAATTTCAGCCTAAATGGTTAAAGTCTGGCAAAGTTTTATGCAACATAAAAGAAGGTCTTTAATAATAAGCAGTGCTACTGGCCAAATCTGTATAAATCCTAATCTGGTTCCCTTTGAAGTCAATGGTAAAAGCCCCCATGGGACCATTAATGTTAAAACTTTGTAATACAGTAAGCAAGTAAGTACATGCTTAAAGTGCTTTTGTGGATTGGACAGCAATTAAAAATGAGAATGTACCTCTAGCTACTATGAACATGAATATATTATTTGCATTTACTACTTTCACTTCCATTTTATGAAGGTATCCAATGAAATCTGTGAAATTTCTCTTTGAAATTTCTCATTGAGTAATGTACTCACATGTGCTGAACTTCCAAACCCATGGAAAAAGAAGAAAATTGATAAACTTATGTTTCTGCATATAACACTTTAAATGGCTTTCCAATACACTTTAAAAAGTACTGTTCTTTGTTGTGGTTGTATTGGGTAGCAGAATTTCAGTTTGTAAGCATTTTGAGCATGTGTTCAAAGTAGCATGGGAGAGATGAACATGATCTTTTGCCTTTTTTTTTCATTTGTTATTCCAAGAACATGAAGGACTCTTTCATGCTTTTCCTATGGAGTCCAATTCTTTTGAAATTCTCATACAGGGGAGGTAACAGCCTAGTAGCCGTTGGCAATATGGTCAGGATACAAGCCCTCACAGAAAAAAAAAATATGAAGAAAATAATTGATGAGACTGGAAGAAAAAAAAAAAAAGACAGTGACAACATGTTGTAAGGTTGTGACTCACTGGCTGTTTAGAGTTCAAAAAAATGAAGGCAGAGCTGTGTGGGTATCATGGGTTATGTAGGTGCAGAGTCTCCTTTTGAGGAGAAACCCCTAAAACCCTACAATCCTCTGTACACATTTTATTTCCCAAACTGTAACTCAGAGTCCATGGACAATAGCAGTCAATATTTCCCCCTATTTAATTCAGTGATGAGATCTACTGTGCTATCTATGGAGTTTGTGCTGTACTACCTAGGAAATCATCCTGTGAGCCAGCCACATCACTTTAGGCTGTTTTGGAACTTTCCAATTTAAAACAAAACACAACCTTCTTCATTTTGCTTCTATCACTTTTACCTCAGATACCATTTTTTGATGTATGTCAGTTAACATGCCATAATCAAGGTCATCATAAGAAATAAATTATGTGGTCAGTGAAACAGTATAAATAGTATCTAGCAACACTTTTTTTTTCTTTTTTTTTGTCCCGGATAGGAAATTCAGTTTCTCTGGTGCCCTTTGGGAATAACTACTGCCTTTATTTTTTATTCCAAATTCCATAGTGACTTTTCTGAGTATCATAATTTATAAGAATAAGTAATTTTCTTTACTACTCACTTCTGACCTCTTCCAGGTAGGTCTTGAAATCTGAATGACTTGTTTGTGGTCTGACTTTTGCAGTGGAAAACTCTTTAGCAAGGTCAGTCTTATTCATATCAGTGTAATTAAACTCAGAACTGTGTCCAAAGCCTTTGCTGCTTGTTGTAGAGTCCCAGTTTCTCATTAATCAGAGCACAATCCTCTCAAGAACTCTTCTCAAAACAGTATTGGTTCATTTATTTCTGCCAAATGAAATTGTTTCCAAGTTAAGTTTGTATAATTACATTTTAGAAATTGTAATTAATTTTCTTGTTCCAGTTTCTCAGGTATCAGGGTACAAACTGAATTACTGCTTGCCTTCTAAAAACTGACCAGCCGACTTCTGATATTTGCACATATTTTTTTAATATATGTAAATTTCCTTGTTGCTTTTTTAGAGAACTGTTTTCTCTGTTCTGTTTTTTTTGCCAGTATTTTCATATTACTACAAACAGTTGGTCTCTTGTTCTGTAACAGGCTTCAGATTATTTTCCTAGCTGTGTAGTAAGTAGCTCCCCTCATAAGGTGTCTGGTCCAAAATTACACAAAGTACAGGGCTGTTATTCTCCTCTTTGGAAAGGCCCTATTGAAATTCAAAAGTCTTCACTTTCAATATTGTTCGCAACAGTGCTACCACTGTTTAGACAGCAGTAGCTTTTTTAGGAAGATTTTTCAGTCATTATTTGCTTCTGTGACAGAATTAAATGGAACGGTTCAAAAAAAAACAAAAAGCCTAGAACCATGCCAGTTCATTTCTATAAGCTGATCCTCCCTTCTCTCTCCACCCATTTCTTTTGCCCTGAGGCTTTTTCCCAGACATCATGATCTTCTCATATTGCCATGATTCTGCATGTATCTTTCCTGCACAGGAAGAGGCCTGCCATTTGTATGCTTTTATGTTGCAGGGCTAACATAGCCTTCTGATTAAGTGATTCATAATGGAAACAGATACTGCTCTTTACTGCACTATAGCATATAAGGGAAACATAAATGTTTCTTCTACCTTTTATGGAAAGCCTGTCCAAGTAACAGATAAAGACGAACAATTAATTCTTATAGCAATTGTAAATGGGACATCCTTAATTGCATTACATTATACAATTTTATACAATTATACAACACGGTAATGAGGAAACATCAGTATCATCAGAACACAGTAACGTAAATGCATGCAAACATATCGGAATGTATCTCACATGTTAGTGCCCTGCTAATTTGCAGGACATTAATGCAGTGCCACTAGGCAGAGATACACGATCTGTTGTAGATACTGTAGAGGCATATTCTCTTTGGCCTGCTCTACATAAACATTACGATAGGACTGCTCTAGCATCTAATGAAGCCAACCAAGGTTCTGAAATTCACTTCTCCAGAAGCAAAAGCATGCCCATCATGGCACATGTAAATAGAGTATATACTTGAAGAGTATATTTAATGTTAGAATTTTTTAAAGGTAGAAAATAATATAAATCATGTAGTAAATTACTACACAGAGTAAAGCCTGTTAAAAATACAGAGTATATATTGCTTGCAAAGAAAAGAAACTTGATCTCACAATAAACTCATGGAACTCAGACTGTTAAGACAGTAGTGAAACAAAAATTTTTTCAAGTGTTTATAGTCCAGATCTTGAAAGACATTTAAGGACTTAAACTTATGGAAGTTAGATCCTGAAATTCTGTTCAGTATAACTACTAGGAGTTTACATACCCAACTGCTTTCAGTTTCAATACATGTACAAGTACCTCTAAGAGGTAAGGCCTACAGGATTGTAAGACAGATCTCCTACGTTTCCAAGCAGTTTTCTAATTGAAAGCCACCTATATATAATAATGTACATGCAGATTTGTCAGACAGGCAGACCTATGAAAAGCAGGCTGAGAGACATCACATCCTTGGGAAGCTCTCAGTTTTAGTAGGATATCACTGATGTATGCAAAGGTGAGTGCTGAAAACATTAAAGTAATTGTCATTCTGGTAAAAACAGAAATATCTGCTAAATTTTGCTTTTTTCTATATGGGTAGTTGATACACATTTAGATTCTAATATGTGTTTCAGCATTTTTCTTATTAGAGATGCTTTCTGGTGGTGAAAAAGACACCACAGGGAAAAAAACAACAAAAAAAAAACAGACCCCAAACATTTATATGACCTTTAAAAATAATTTTTAACTTTAAATTTGTAAACTGGGAAGCCACTTTAATGACATAACTCTGAAGATGTACCATATAGAGAGGGAAGGAAAATTAGTTGTGATTGTGATGTCAGATAAAAAAATTAGAAACTTCCGAGCCTCTTGTTTAATTAAAAAAAACATATTGACAATAAAGCTCTGCTAGTTTGAGTCAAGTTAGTTATTGCACGTCAATTACCGCTTCTGGGTGTTATATTCTGCTGTTACAATGTGATGTCCGAAGTTGAAAGAGTTGAAAGAGAGAGGAATATATTAAATGAAAATGCCATGAATATAAATACATTAACAGAAAAGAGAGAAAAGCTGAAGTAGAAAGAAATCTGTAACAAGATGAAAATGGACTTCCAGACGAAATGAATTCTCGCTAAGTTATTTAAAATAAAACTGAAATTAGCAGTATGCTTTTAAATGGTTCTATAGCTGTTTCATTGGCCAAATGAATCCATGGTCTAACAGTTATTTTTCTTGATATATATCTTAAAATTTCCCCTACAGATAATTATTTAACAGTAGGGTTAAAATGATATTAAGCATCATTGTTGAACAGTAGGGTTTATATGAATAATTGTACTGTTTGTATACAGTACTTATTTGAGAGTCATAGAGGTATGCAATGTCAACTTAAAACCAGTGCCATGTAATCTTTTTTTTTTTTTTTTGAGTTATCATTATCACAAATTTAAGTTCTTATTGCAGTTACTAAAACAGAAAGAACAAAATCCTTTCTTAGAATTGTATTTTCAGCTGTGTTAAATGGAAGAATTCCTGGAAAGTCAGTAGATGATATTCAGACCACTCTGGCAGTGTTTCACCCTTCCCATCATGCAGTTTCCTGGGTTGTAAGATGTTAATTGTCTGTACAAATATGAAGAAAACCAGCCAATACTTAATCATTAGAAAAGGTAGGGAGTTTTTTTGTTGGTTTTTTTTTTGTTTGTTTTGGTTTTCAGATTGTTTTTTTTATGAGGAGCTGGCATAGTGGCCATTTTCACAGGACAGAGTGACACAGGTGCAAGCACCTTCGTGCTCTCTGGCATTCTGCCTGTGCAAGCTGTGCTGAGTGAGCCGTGAGCTCTGCAGCCTTTGAAGACACTGTTCCTTCAAGACTAACATTCCCAGGGGCTTCTGAGGAAATCTGCCAAAAATGACTTTTGTTAAAACTGTCTCCAACCTCAGTGACTCCAAAATATTTTAATCAGATCTCAACTGAGATACCAGGGAAAGGAGCTTCCTTTGGTTAACAATGTCTGGATTTTACATAATCTACAAGAGGAAGCTCCATCCTTTATTTCAATGCAGATGTAAACAGCGCAGCAGTTGCTGTTATCTGCAGCTCATGGAGCTAACTTTTCAACAGTATTGTAATCCGAAGTCTTCCAAACAAATCTTCAAACACACAGCAGTAAGGAAAATAGTACTGTTGGCAAAGAAATCAAAAAAAGTTGGCCAGTTTTACAATTATTTCAACCTCTACAAACATGAATGGTTAGAGCTATACTCAGTAGACTAGATTGTGTTTTAAGTAATTTCATTTTGAGAAGTATTTGGGTTTTAAGATATTTTCCTATTACATACTCTAGCTCTTCTATACACTCAAATTCTTGGGTAAGATTCTCAAAATAGAGCGCTAACATATTGCAGTGTGGTTGCATTTTACCAACAAGTTTTATTGTTCTCCTTGGGAGTTGTTTTTCAAGTTTCAAGCAATATGAAGCAGAAAGCATCCTTTCTTGGTCCTACATTTTTAGTAAGTGTGCAAGTGGAATGATTTTGTTATCCATGTAACCTAAAATGATTTTTGAATGGGAAAATGTAACGAAAAATGCTTTCAAGAGATATTTTACTAGCGCATCAAAAATATCTCCAAGTGAAATAACGAGATTAAAGGGTAGAGAACATTTAGTGTATTTGTTAAATTTTAGTATTGCAAAGTCCATTTAGTTTTAAGTCTAACATGTAATTTTTTTTTAATAGTTACTACTGAAACACTCCTTTTGAAGTCCACACCACTAAGAAGTGGCACAGAGGAGCTGACAACACAGTCAAAGATGAAACCTAGTAGGAACTAGACGTGTCCAAGCCTGATGAAGTGGAATACCAGTCAATATAGAAGTCAGTGAGAAATTAATTGGAGTCACTGAACAAGAAAACATATGTGTAACACTGCAACATAACGCTCAGATGAACAGCAACGGAAAGTATAAACTATCATTTTCTACACTCAATAAGCAAAATGAACCAGAGAAGTTTTATTCTGCAATGTTTTGATTGCCAAAAAAAAAGAAAAAAAGCAATAACTTGGCTGTCCATCTCTGAATTCAAGTTATAATCTAAACTCTGTTTAGACTGAAAGATAAAAATCACAGAGCACCTGGAGAACAATCTCAGAAAAAAGAGTTAGATAGGTTAGATAGGTTTTATGTTAGGTTCCAGTTGCAAACGATTTTCATGGAAAAATTCCCACATACATCTGAAGAAGCAGGTATGTGGAAACTTAAAATACTTCAGGTAGGTCTTACTAATTATTTTAAAGGGAAAGGCTTTGCTAATTCCCTAACAGAGACACAGAAAAGTTGCCTTATGGTCTAAGAATAGAGGAATTCTTCAGTTAGTGCTAAGGAGAACTGTATTAATGAGACTAATGGTCCATGGACACGCAGTAATTTCTTGCTGTCAGAAGCTGGGCTGGCTTCAGCTGTAGCATTCCTGCACTGGGCGATCCTGGCCCAAAGTCCACAAGCAGCCAGGGACCAGCTCCAGCGGCCTCTCACCCCAGCAAGAACCTTCAGATCAAATCAAATCCTCTCTGCTTCAGCATAGGGATGCGCTTGAGAAAGATAGGAGTTGTAAATATTCTCCAGCTTGGCCCTAGTGAATTCCGGAAGGTAAATGAATTATGGACAGTCAGTCAGACTTCAGACCTGAGAGTGAAGACACTGTGACTTGGTCCTACTCCCAGCTGTTCCTGAACAGCTTTCATGCATACTTACTCATTGTTCAGGTGCAGCAATGAATCATCACTGGTGCCCTGAGGCTGTTCTCTGAAACCTTGCCAGGAGTGAATTTGCTATGGTATCTCAGAATTTGCTCCTGTCACAGAGGCTGATTTAGGTTTAAATGAAGCCTGCAAATTGACAGCAGCCCTTTTGCCCATTGGCTTCTGTGTTCAAGACCAAACTCACAGGCTGTACAAAGTCCGGCACAATGCTAAAATTTTTCTGGCTGTTGTTCCCTTCTAGTGCATTTCTATTTTCTAAAAATACCCTCTTATAAGGGAAAAATTACAAAAATTATATTTAAAAATGTCGGTCATAACTGTTATCAGGTGTCAAAAGGAATACAATAGCTGTTCCATTACATAAATTATTAATCATTGTTCTTTTAAAAATGGAGTCTGAGCAAAATGAATCTCAATAGTCTACATTTCCATTTTTTTTTTCTGTTATTTATCTGTCCAGAGATGGTAGGCGTTATTTTATCAAGGTATGATATTCCAAATTACCTATAAACTAATGACTAATTTTATTCCAGTAAATCTGCTGAGTTTATGGTTTAGATGCATTTTATAACTCTACCTGTCTATTCCCCTTTGAATGATGAGTGGCCTGCCTGTCTGTTTTGCTGAAGACGAGACATATTCAGTCTGTTGCTGGATAGCATTAATGATCCGCCTGTCCATTCTAAGCAGAAAGGAGAGTACTGCAGCTCATTTCTTAGGTGGCAATCTCTCATCTGCGTGACAGCAGAGTAGGAATGGAGAACAGAACCAAAAAAAATTCTAAGAAGACGATGGAGTTTAACTAGGAGAATGCATTTATTTATTTTTTTTTTTAAATCACTGTTTTATTGGGTCTCCCAAGAGTTGTAATACTACTCAGCTCTGGGGCTAATGAAGTTCCCTTGTGAATCATGTTGTTTCAGCTATGTGGGGCATATCATGATTAGCATATGTTTCTTCTAAAAATACATTTTGAAACCCCCAGGACTTGCCATTTGTTTGCAAGCCTTACTACTCTGTCAACCTTGCATCACTGATTTTAGGACAAAAACTTTACTTTAAATCCTTGTGGAAGTAGGTCTAGCTTTGTCTGCAATTCCTATCTGCAGTGAAGGCTTAGAAAGAACAATAGTCCTCTTGAATACAGCAAAACCAAGGAGCTTTCTCAATGTGAAACAGAAGACTATGAGCTAGCCTTGACTTTAAAGGTAGTCTAATTTGGGAACTTTTGGGAAGCTGATATTTTAACCAGAATTCCGAAATATTATTTTTAAAATTTATTTTTTTATTAAATTCCAATCCCTTTCTTTGGCATCTAGGTTCCTGGCTGTAAGGACACAGGGTTTATAATGTCAGACCTGAGTCTCAAAAGAGTATCAGGAGGGAAAACTGCCAGATCTTGTTCTCACAGATTTGCTGTGTGTATTGCCTGTACCCCATCCCTATCTGTACAACAGACGAGGCGTGTGTTGTACCTAACACAACATTCTCACTCTGGGATTTCAAGGCATAAAGAGTGGTCCAAAATTGCGAGCTCCATCTTTAATCATCCATGCAGTCTGTAGAGGCAGCAAAAGTGTGGCTACCTGTGCATCTTTCCCAAAAGTTCTTCATTGTGATTTCCACCTGTCCAGAACTACTATGTTCTGGCCACCAGACACTCCTGGCAGCAGGGGCCATTTGCAGGACAGGATAGTGTGGTTGCACAGGAGCTTCCTCAGTGAAGGAAGCTCCCAATGGTTGCTACAACTGAAAGATATGTACACTGCAACAGAACGTGTTGTATTTCCCTTTCTCCACCTGACATGCCCTTGTTCCTCAGCCAAGTCACTGTGACGCAAAACTGTAAACACAGAAGACATCCTCTCTTGACATGACTCATCTTCCTTAGTCCTAATCTAACCAGTTTTTCACACTGCCTAATACATCTTTTTTATGCCCTAGGAAAATGAAAAAATTCCTTTTCTTATACTGCAGGTATATTAGTACTTCAGGACTTGCCTTGACTAAAATGATGTTGAAACAATCTCTAACTTTGTAGATGTTGTCATAGTAATTGTACTTCTGCCCAGGTTTTTGTTAAAAAAAATGTTTGTTTGAAACATACTCCTCTTCTATCCTGAAATACTTTACTAAGATTGGAAAATGATACACAGGAGAGTATTACACAAAATTAATCAATGTATTAAACTGTGGCCTTAATTTTGTAGCAGAACATGAAGTGAATTATAGTCTTTTTTCTTTAATAATATATAAAGCATATACCATAGTTGTACCATCTCTGTCTTTCAAGTGGATGAGCCATAATGGAAAAAGAGTCTTTAGCTTACTTAACATCGTTTCTAAGCATTATATGATCAGCCTTCAGTGATTAGGTTAATGTTTTCATTCACTTGCCAGTTTTAGGTGGGTAAAGAGAAGGCCACTGGTAGCTGTTGTGCTGCTACTGACCTTCCTTCAGGCTAGAAAACACATTCTCCAAGAGCTGACTTCTATTTCAGACACTTACTCCTATCTGCTGTTGGTAAACTCCATTGGCATTATTTAACAAATCTCTAGTTTGGTTGACATTTCTGTTATCCTTCTGCCCATTTCCTCTAGCCCTTAGTTTTTATGGAGATTAGCCTTTAATCAACTAACACACCTGTTCCATATACAAATCAGACTCAAAGAGCAATTCTCCAAAGGAACCAAGCTTTTTCTCTACCTAATCAGATCTAGGAGTGCCTGAGACAGAAGCAGCAATGATCCAAAACCATTTATGAGTCTGGGAAGACAAAAACCTGCTACCTATCTTTGTGAATCAGCTCTCAGAACATTTTGGTTAGTGAGGTGTTAGGAATTCTGAGTTATTCTCCCAGATGACTAAGTGTCAAATCCATGAAGCCTTGCACAACCACAGTGGACTTGCATGTCTACACTAGGGGACAAATACAACTCTGTAATATTGCTAGTGGAAATGACTAGCTAACCTAAGACTCATGTCCTGCACAGGTAAAGGCAGCAGTAAATGTGAACCCTAAAAACCACTTAAGTTCTTCTCTTCAGTGAAGAGAATGGAAACTTTTAGAAATAATTTTCTACAGTCATACAGAGAAAATGACATAGCCTCATTTGAAAAAGTGTGGTAGTGTTTCTAAAAAGCCATTCTTCTAACTCTCATTGTGAATCCTTTCTTATTCCACAGCGTAAGGCATGAGTAAATTGCTGTATAAGCAAAACCAGATGTGTTTCCAAAAATGTTTTAGGAAATCAAGAGTATCTTGATGGAAAGGATGTTAACTGATGTGAATATAACATAGAAACAACATTCATGTTCAGAGTTTTTGTTAGAGATTTGCACCATGTTCAGGCCTAGCATGTGGATATAATAGATGCGGAATTTTACTGTTTGTGGAAAATTCTAACTAGGAAAAACGTTACTGACTGTGAGAGACAGTAGAAGTTCCACTTGCTGAGCTTGTGCTCTCTTGCCAAACCTTCCATCTTCTGGGTGACTGAAACAATCTGTGTTAAGTTAAAAGCAACCTGATTCTGAAGGTTTATTGATCTGTGTATGTATTATTAATAGTAATAGTTTTTTTTAAAAAACAGTCCACTGACCATTTCCTAGATAAGGTTAGAGTTTCCCCTGAGATATATTATATTTTACTCTTGCAATTAAAATAAAGCATTGTGGAAGTAATTGAGTTCTAGCAAAAAAAATCCCACGGAAAGCAGTACCTCTTTACAAACTTTTGAAATATTATATTAATTCCTGTACGTATCTTGACTCATTAATTTCCATATATTTTATAATCTAATATAATGTGTTTTGTGTTATCAGTACATTATTCTTAAAGCAAAGATGATATAAAAGTCTTAAATGATACCAAAATTCATATTTTTTTCGTCATTTGCAATAAAAATAAAGAAGACTTGTCTAAAAGCCTGATTTTCAGGCTTAGTCAACTAGTTTAATAGCAGTTCAATTGCCTCTCTTGGATGTGATAAAAGTAATTTCAAACTTGTATTTAATTTACAAAGAGTGGAAGATCATCTTAGATCAGTGGAGCATTTCAGATAGTATACTTCTCATAGAAGATGTGATAGAGTTGCATAGAGTTGTTTATATGCATGTTGAATTTTAAGAAAGTTTAAAAAAATCAAAAAAAAGAACTTTAAGTGACAATCATTAGAGTAAATTAATCCATCTTAAATTACTACCCCAAATACAGTTTTACTGACAAAAAAAGTTATGAAATCTACTTCTAGATCATATTCTTATTATTAAAATCTCAAGAAGCCCCATTTACAAACTGCAGTTATGCAAATGCAACCGTTTACCTAGGCAGGAAAGCACTCCTGTGGTACTGTACACAGGAGAAAATATCATGGATCATTTTATTGCAGTTGGTGAAGTGAAACATACCATATGAAAAAAGCTTTTCAAAATGAATTACTTAAATTTATCCAGTGCTATGTAGTCAGCCGAGAGAGCCAAACCCACAAAGGAACATGAGCTAGGTCCACAAGGGTGTGGCACTGACCAGTATCTGGAACCTTGATTCAACCATCTGGAGTGGGAAAATAAGTTTTATTCCACATATAACAGCAGTGTTGAAAATTTATTCTGTGTAGCAGTCCTGGAGGTGATTTGGATGAATACTGTGACAGGTGTTTCTTCTCCTCTCTGCTCAAGGAAGTAATTCTAGCCCCTCCCTGTGCATCTCTGGTGTTGCATCTTGCAGTGATGATTCCTGCTTTACCACCTGAGGACGGATTTTAAGGAAAGGGCAAGGGCTATGTTTTAAGAATAAGGCTGTGTGAGCCAGCACCCTTTGCCAGCCCCCTACTCTCCCAGTTGTCCTGTCTTGCTTCTCCCTGCCAGTGTTGCCTGCAGGCAGCAGCAGGAAGGGGCTCTTTAACTGGCAGCTTTCCAGCCTTTATTCCCTGATAGCTCAGCTCCAGCCAGGCAACACTCCCGCACAGCAACAACTATGTCACTGCTTGACTTCCCTCCAACCAAGACTGGTAGACATAGTTTTGGCGCACCTTTGCTGCATCCATGGCTGCCAAGGAAAACTGGGCCTAGCAAGCCCCCGCCATTATTCTCACAGGAAACAGATTACGCGATAAGACTGTAAAAGCAGTGCTGTAAAGGCTTGAACCAAAAATTCTTCCTATTGTCCAGAACAGCTACAGTGAGATGGAATGCTGTTTATCTGGCATTACATTGGCAAAAAAAAATAATCTCCAAACTCCTCTTGCATGTTTCTCACACATATAATTACATACTAGACCAAGTCATGCATCAATCAGGATGGGCAGTAGAATACAGTGCAGCAGCTCTTACACATTTCATCTTCCTTACAAAGGTACTTTAAGCACTGTAACATTTTTAATCACCACACAGAGGCAGTTACAAAGACCCAGAAAGAATCATTCTGTTTCTGTCCTTCACAGAAAGGACAAAACAGCTTTATCTGTACTTGTCAAACAGCTTTTGCTGAAATCTCAAGTGCAGTTTGTTGTAAAAGTTACACGCCACTGGAGGAAACCTCAAGATCCCATTATTCCTTGAAGGTTTAGATAGACTTCCAGGTTACAGGTGGAACATTTTCTCCAAAGCTGTTTTACTAGAAGTCCTACTTTAACAATATCTGCAAAGGAGTTTTTCTAGCCTAGACATGTGGAAAAAGTGGGTTTTTCAGAGTGATGATGGCTACAGACATGCTACTCTGTGGGCATCTACATCTTTGCAGAAAATAATCTATTTTCTATCGTTGACTCTGGAGTCTGACTGGATGGAGAGCTTCTGGGCCTCATTGCAACCCACCATCTTCCCTGCACACTAAATAGAACCAGGAAACAATGCATAAATAGGAATCGTTAAAAAGCATCCTGTCCCAGACCTACATTACATGAAACTGCTGGAGAAGTAGCTTCAACTGCAACTGAAGTGGTTCTGAAGAGAGCGTAAGCAGCCCACAAGTACAAGGAACTGGTGCATCTTCACCAGAAATGTCCCTAGGAACAGTATGAAACTGTGAAAAGGGACAAAGACTCATAATGGAGGTCTCTACTGAGTCCAGAGAGCAAAGATTGAAGAAATGAAGTAGGACTGACAGCTATGGGAAGTAGGCTTCTGCCCACTTCAGAAGCCATTGTGGTTACTCTCATCAAACCAAAAGCACAGAAGGAGGCTTTCCTGTCCTCTCTTTAATTACAGATGCCTATGGTGCCTGGCCTTCCTGGCTCTGTGTTAGCCTTCCTGGCTCTATGCTAACCTTCCCTCTGAAGAGGCCCGCTCAGTCCCACTATGACCTCCAGCCTCCACAACAGCTAGGAATTGCAGGGAGGAAAGGGAAAAAGAAGGCACTCAGGTTTTGCTCCATATAGGAAGTTAAAAATCTCTGAATACACAGGTGTTTCTATGGTCTGAAACCATCAATTCAAGCAAAGTAGAACAGTTTCAAGGGGCGCGTTGTGAAAAAGAGGAGATGATTATATTGAAGTTTTGACTTCAGAATGTTCTTGTTATGTAGGTTTTATATGTTTGTTGCAATAATATGTAATTCTTTTACCAGCATTATGAGGTTGTTCTGCAAAATTTATTGCTCCTTTATTTGTCTTCTCTCATACTCATTTTCACATATTCTTTCACCATGGACCCTATGCATAGCACGGTCTATTTTGGCCTCTGTATTGCTTCTGCCTTTAGATCAACTGTTCTGAATCCTTTCCTAGCTTCATATGCTTTTCGATAATTACACTATACCCCAAATCTGCATAAACAACTGTCAAATGTTTTTCTTTTCTCACCGTGTCTCTTTGTCTACAAGATTTTCAAGAAAGCTACAGTCTTTCTTCTGCTTTGAAACATGTTTTGGCCATTTTGTGAGCTAAATCAGTAATTTGTAATAATGTACTAAGGAGAAGATCCACAACTCATTTTCCATTTGTCTGCCTGTCAGAATTACATGTTTTATCTAGCTGGTACGTTTGCCACTGACTCATTAATGTGAGCAGCTCATACCATGTTAAACTAGATCCCTGCCAAGCTCTTCCCACCCTGATGCTATCTTGTGGTATTTTAGATTAATTGGAATTTTGGACTAAGTGAAAGCCTGAGGCATTTAACTAACAAAATGAGATTAACATAGGTTGAGTCTGTTATTGAGAACTGCTAAACTAAAACCTCAGGTGTGTAGATTACTCATTTTTTCACCATATAGATGTGCTATTTAAAAATAATTAACTTTACCTGCTACTATATGGGGCAAAACTTTGGAAACTTCATCAGTCCCTGATCCTTTTTGCTGTTGGATGTATCATTTGTACATGTTGTTTCCTGATAGGTTGTCTCTCTCTATTCCATAAATTATATGTTTGTTCCACTAATTATTTGTTCTTGTTTCCATGTCATCCAATCACAAAGCTGTTGCAAAGCATTCGTGTTGGACTAAGCCTTGCATCCAAAGCAGACACAGACTAAACATCTTTGCTGGTATATTTCCAAATACTTACAATACCCTGTCTAGGAGTGAAACCCCCATTCAGAAGTCCACATTGCTTAATTTATACAACCTCTTCAGCATTATGCTGTGGGCATAGCTCCATCTCTCACCTTTAATTATAACTCTGATACAAATATTTAATTATTCACCGTTCCAGACTGTCAAAAAAGAAACCCAAATCTGTTGCACAATGATCATAGCTGTTGCACAACGATCATGGCTTGCTCTTTGGTTGTGGAAAGCAAAATGAGAACAATTATTTAACAAAGATCACTGGCAGATGCAAATATATTTTCAGTCTTCACAGGGAGTTTTCCAATTTTAAGGTAGTAAATATAATGCAGTGGGATTTTGGGGAAGAAGTTGCAACTATGTTCCAACTCTGTCATTCATGTTTTCTCTTTAACACCAGAGAAATCACTAAGGGATTGGTTTCACTTTTTTTATTTTTATCTACTTGCTAGACCAAAGCCAAGAAGGTGTGCAATGTGCTGGCAAATTGTATGGACAAGAAAAATTGATGTAAAACCAATGTCTTGTGAAAAATAAAGTGGAACTTACTATCAAAATCATGGTTCACCCTGAAGTTGCAGTTGACATTTATAAGTTGACAATTAAATTAGCTCAAAAGATCACGACAGACAGAATGAGTCTAGGATTCATTTGCACCCTACACTGCAGAAGTGTACTTGTTAGGTATCATTTGCATTTTCTTTCTGCTTATTTCAAATACAGACTTTAGACTGAACAAAAGACAAGATGCATTAAGTTATCATGTTACATTAGTGAATTGTGGTGAATAACCACATTAAGAGTTTTAACACCAATCTGGTTTATATGTGATTTTCCCATCAATATTGGAATAGCTGTAGCTTGTTTTGTTGGGTTTGTGTTTTTTTTTCCTTAAAACATTACTAATTACTAGGAAATGTATTACAGATAAAAAAAAAAGGGGAAGGCACTAGCTGTTATAGTTTAATAGTTCAGAAATTTCTAAGGTGCCTACATCCAAAGGCTTTCATATTCATATCTCCTGTATATACAGCTAACTCCAGCTGATTGGAGAGCCACAGTAGTTGAGAGTGGCAAGCTCCACAAAGGGACCTGGGGCTTTTTGATCCACAAAGGCCCTGTGTCATCCTTTTGGCACTGTAACAGCCTAAAAGCCCCAACTTTTCACTTAAAAAACCCTCACGTCAGTGTGCTTTTCCTGTGAATGTAGCCTACCTCAGGACCTGGATATTAATGATCTCACTTCTTTATATGTCTGTCAAACTGTTTGATACTCTGGCATCCAATATCACGGTGCCCACACACATACGTGCTCAGGGCATAAACACAGTTCTTCATGTGGGCTGATGTCTATTAGTGAAAGCAGCAGAGGTGAAATAGCACTACTTGAAAATAATACCCTTAATATTTCTGTTTGTTCCTCAGCCTCACTGAAAAGTCTTGTGATAAAGTCTGAACTCTGGAATCCTGTTAGCGTGTCCCAAGGCAAATTATATAGAGAAGTACAATTTTGCTTTCATCATTTTCATTTGTGAATATATTTTACATTGTGGTTGCTGATGATATATATCAATGTTCTACAAGAACATTTTGCGGGCATGCTGTACTTCTGAGGAAATTAAAAAGATGGAGGAAACTAGAGCAGGCACTGTATAAAAAGGTCGGGCCCCACTTAATATGTCTTGTAAGCACATGCTTAATTCTCAAATCTGCCTATGCTGAGATGTGTTTGAAGCTGTTTTCCTTTGAGTTAAACTATGTGATCACCCCCAGCCTAAACATTTCTGACCTAATGTCTAAAATACACATCTTTTGCTACCTATAGTAGTAAGGTAGTACTATAGTAACATAGTAACTACACACATTCCTTCACCTTAGAAGTATTCGTACTAGTACTGCTGGCTAAAATAATTTTAATCAAACTTTTTGAACAAAATGTAGCACTTTGGCAAAAACCTTTTTATACTGTTTTGGCTTTTCATCAAACAAAAATTAAAAATTTGCAAAGAAAATTACGGTGAAGCAGGAACTATAAGTTTCCATCTTTTTTCCAGGTGTCGTGGTTTTGACCGAATTGTCCAACCAGAACGACA
>VXAK01018591.1:27009-41168 GCA_013399435.1 Arenaria interpres
CCTCCTTGGACGTCGGCCATTGAAGGAAGAGAGTTGACCCTTTGATCCCTCAGCTTTTATACTGAGCATGATGCGGATGGGATGGAATACCCTGTTGGTCAGTTTTGAGTCACCTGTCCTGTCCGGTCCTCCCTACAGGTGTGACCCCTCTACGTTTTTCCGCTTCCGACCCTCCAACGGGGCAAATAACAAATTTGCCTGACCTCGGTTGTTATAGCAATAAGTATAAGCAAGGGCCTCTCTGCATACCATTCCTTGGTATCATCAGGTCTTATCACTGTGAGAGTGAACAGTTTCTGAACAATATGCTGTTAATTTCAGAGTTTAGTTAGTTAGAAGAGGCCCAGCTAAAAAAGTAAAATTACTGAACAGAAAATTAGTTCTGTTTTACCTCAAACCAGGACATCCAGGGAAATATTTCACAGTCCTATTATAAATTTAAAGTTTGTAAATTCTTACAGAAACTTCACCAATCCCAAAGTTATCTTTCGTTCCCTACCTGCACTAATAAGATAAAAGACGAGCTTAATTCAAAGTTCCCCCAGAAACATTTTGATTACTTTTTGGCAAAAACATGCAGCTTTTTTCATAAGGAGTGTAAGGAATCTTTTTCACCTGTAGATTTCAGTCTCAGGACTAATGACTAGTTATTGCAGTGTAAGTTTTAGTTAAGTCTAAAAGTTGAAGTAATTTCAATAGAAATTAGCATGCCAATTTTGTTATTGTCAATTTCCTATTCGAAACACTACAAACATAAATTTAGGAATAGTAACAATAATTAATGATGTAAATTAGCTATTATGCTAAATTATGTGCCAAATATTTGAGCTGATCAGTTTTGAACAGCTAAGGATTATATAAATTATTTGAGAAATATTTTCTTACAATTTAGTGAATATATGGAATTACAATTAATTACCAAATGAGTATATGGACAAAGATAGTCATAATACCCATGTTTCATAGTGAATTATTTGCCTTTACTTTTTTGGTCCGATTCAGACACTTATTCTAGGAACAAAACCAAATCCACAAAGGTATTTAAAAAGTGGAAAAAAAGGGAACAAAATAAGCAAGATTTTTTAGCATTGCTGTGAAAGAATGTATGGTAATTCTACTGGGAAAAATATATGACAAAAATACATGGTATGTTACTAACTGGTCTAAATGCTAACAGTTCTTAACAGGGTCTATTTCCAGAAACTTCACATAAAATGGAAGAAGTTGTAACCAAAGCAACATTTCCACTGGGCTGAATTAAAGATCATAGTTCATATTCTTAGAAAATAAGATCCCCAGTTTAAATCCTCAGCAACCCTAAGAATCTATTCAACAAATTAAATGTCTTCATTTTCCTGAGATACAGGAAAAAAGTGAAAAAAAAAAAAAAAGGAAAATTTTATCAGAGTATCAGAGGACAACTGTACATTGTATTTTGAGATTCCTTTTTGGTGGGTGAGATAGCTGCCAGTTCTTGACACGGTATTTTGCTATTTCTAATGCATAAAGGAAGTTCTTATGAACCTGTTAATCCATAAGCAAAGCTTCCAGAAATTATTCTGGTAAAGGTTGGGACTAATTGTTTCATTCCATTGTGTAATTCTCATCAGACATCCAGACAACCTTTAGGTAATAATTGTTAATTTCTTGAATTTGGGGTGCTCACCCATGAAATTATTGCTAGACCTACCAGAAAACCTCACATGCTGCACCTCAGGGAATGTGTGCAATACATGGAAGACATCATTCCTGGAGCTGGGAATCACAAAAGCCAGCATATTGTACAGGAGTGATTTAAACTATCAATGACCAGCACGGTAAGGAATGAGTAGTACAATAGTCTAAACCTTTCCAGGGACTTCTGGACAATTTAAAAAAGCACATATATCCAAAATGAGGTGGGGTTTAGACTTTAGGTTATGGTAAATGATACAAAACGGCACTGCTTTCCATCCTCTGACACTTTTCAGATGTCTAGAATATCCACAGAAAACATGGTTTGTGATAGTACAAATTTTCAGCCAAGTATACATGTCCACATGCTAACACAAATTCAAGATCTTGTGCCTAAATTTAACAACATCAAGGCCCCTTATATCTTAGAACCTCTTATTTACACACTGTTTATGGAGCCGATCATAACAAATGGGTATGTCTCTCAGACTGAGGAGCAGAGGTGAATTTTAATGTTTCTGTATTCTAAATTCCTCATTTTCAAATTTGGACTACAATCCCAGACCCATCTCTTTAAATTATTTTTATTTCCTGTGCTGCATTCTAATTTTTATGCCCTTCCCCGCATTTGAGAAAAGGTATCTTAATCTCAGGATGTATCTAAACCACACTTCTTACCAAGTTTGTTTTTTTGATTTTTAAAGCATTCTCAGTATGTTTGAATCTCTTCTCTATACTAAAAATCTCTTCCCCATTTCCTCAACACGCCTTTCTAGGATTAGGTGGGTTTGTGAGTGGTGCAAGTCCTTTAAGTGTGGCTGACCTGAGCAGCTGCAGCACTGGAACCCCTTGGATAAAGGCTGAGTTTGTATCTTTCCTGCAGTTGTGTATGTTTTTCTACTTCTTGCTATTCCCTGCTTTAAGGAAGGTAGCATGTTGTTATATCCTGCAGATGTAAGGATATACACTAATTATTCATAGGTTGTAGCTGAAGATCTTGTTAGACAGAAGTTTGATGTTCAGTTCTTGGTATGGTTTCTTCTATACGGTGAGTCAAATCAAAACTGTTCAGTTGTCTCTGCGTCGCAAGTTAAAGCCAGATGATTGACCTTACCTTTGTATATTCTATTTATGCTTGTTCTTAGCTATGTTCATCACAATCTCAGCCACTCATCTGTGGAGCAATGGTTGCATTTGCACTTGAGACACAGTGGGGAGATGTGTGTAAGGTCACAGTCTCAGATTATAGCACTGCAGTTTCCCACTGAGTAGACCTGAAAAGGAAGGACAGTCCTGTGCCAGTGTAAGAATATGTATATCCTGAAATGTAAAGAGTAGCGTGCTTTCATGAGAGGTCCAGTTTAAGGGTCTTGAAAGCATTTGTTTACCACAGAAGATAAGCAGATCATTTGATACAGGCCAGCAAATACATGTATTGTGAAAATATTTGTTAAAGATATACAACCTAGGGGTGATTTACCATGAAACATAGTTTGCATGTGGGAAAGATTTATTGTGATGGTCTTGCACTATATTTTGAAAATTCTATGTACTTTGGGCCTGCATATGGCAGTCAAACCTTTCATTGCTCTTCAATGGCCTTCTGGTATCATTGGAAGTGTCTGATGCTCTTAGCATTTTGTTTGATTAACTCTTATTCAAATTCCTATTTGTGTGTCAGGACTATCCTTTCACATGCTTTTAAATTCATCTGGATTTCATAGCTTAACTCTCTACTTACTAAAATTTAAATGTATTCCTTTAAAATTGTTACTTTATGCTAAAGCTAGATACATCACTTCTGTGTCTGACTACAGCCATGTTTTCAAAATATCAAACCTTTCAGTGATTAAGATGATACATGAAGCTACAACATGACATTTTTGCAATAATATGAGAGGTTAAAATGAGAACACCAGCAAAAAGCAGTTAAAGTTTGCATATAGTTTTCACCTGTTACTTTAATGAGTGAAACATTTTGTTAAACAAATTTTTTGACTGTCTGTGCATATGGAAATAGCAATGCCATACTTTATTTTGGTTTAGTTTATTTCTGGTATGGTCTCAGTATACTTATTTTTGGACCTTAAACTTTAGGGGAGGGGGGGCAGGGGGGGAGTTGAGTCAAGTTAAAATGTTGCTGACCTCCAGCTAAAACCAAAGTGAGGATATGGAAGAGATGCAAACCCCTATGATGTTCCAAACTACTTCTGCAATTCCATATATTATTGCATGGGCAGTTCCTTTTTCTGTGGCATTTTTTGAAAGTAGAAAACTTCCTCAAGGTGTCTGTCATCTTTGGCCTTATTTTCAGCTATTCAAATCCTACCATTTGTACAGATGCTCCTGAAACCAATTGTATTCCTGTCTATAAGTCTTATATTTATCTTGTGTTAAACTGCACTACATTGAGTTCTGTTCTTTTTGAACTTTAATTACAGCACTCCAGTCTTTTCCAATTTTTTTTTGTAAGATCATATTTAATGATAACTCTCAAGTGAAGAGTTCTATTCATAGAGGTAAAGCACATCCTGTCCTACAGGAAACATTTTCTTGCAGTTAAAAAGTAATCCAGGAACAAAGCAGTTTGATCCTCTCTGTTCAGAATAATGAGAAAGATGTGGACAAATGTTCACTTGGAACAAGTGGACTAAGAAAAGCAAATTTATTTCAGCCTTCAGATTGTAATGACTTTTTTGGTTGTAATTTGAAACAGAGATCTAGAGGTGAAAAGTCTGCTACAATTACCTAATCTATTCAGCTCTTTTACTTCAGATCTCTTTGAACTCTTCTTTTGGGACAGAAATCTCAAAGTCCTCATAAATTTGCATTTCTAACACTGACCAAATTATTTGTTTAAATATTCAATTTCATCAGTGAGTGTCACATGGCTCTATTTATGCCATCATACAAGAAATGAATTTTCTTGTAATGTTTTAAATTATCCTGTCTTTTTCATTTTTACATTAATCTTCCTCTCAAGAAATAATATTTTAGGTTACTACTTGAATTTACTAGAAACAGTTGCTTCCTTTGCCTTAACAAAGATTTTCCCCTCCATTTCTCTTTTTCTTCATTGTTGCCATGTCTATTTCATCTCATCGTCAAATATTTGGGAAATTAACCCCCCAAAAAATCTCTAAGTATATAACTCATTTTAGAGTTATAGAAATATATACACATATAAAAATTAAATTAAGCTTAGAATCTGACCTGACCTGTAGCTTAATGACTGTTATATATAATTAAGGATGTTCATTCCCGTTTTTCCATTTACGTTGACTGGTATTTCTCTATTGTTTTGTCTAGTGGAAATAATTCGTTTATACCAAAATGCTGTGATTTTTTTTGGATGCAGATATAGAGCAAGAAGACATGTAAAATGAAAATGTAAATTTTCCAGACAGTCAGAATTGTGTCTGTATCTTTATCTATGTATAAGTCAGTGAATGTGTCAACAGATGTCAGTACATGGTGTCACCCTTGAGCCTTGCCAAGTAGTCAAATGGATGTTTGAAGCTAAAGAATTTATTGGGGAATTAAGCTGTAAAAAAATGAATTTGAATAGAGGTAATATTCAAGGATTATTTTCTCAATTTTCATATTTACATATTTTAACAATAAATGCAGCAGTGATAAGTTTGTCTTGAACAATTTGCATAGTACCAGCAATACAAAATGGCATACAGAACTTTGGTATTTTGGTTAAAGAAAACTATACACTTGTAGATTTTGTGCAAGTTAACCAATGGAGATATATACTAGCCAAAGGATGGAAAACATAAAGAGTTCTTTGCTTAAGGCAGAGAAAATAATCTCCTTTCTTCCCACAAAAACAATTAAACAGTTATAAAAATCAGCAAACCCACCATTTTCTTTATGGTTCCATTACTCTCTTTATTGACTTACAAGGAAAAGTTTTGGCACAAGGCTCAAACCTAGTATGTCTTAAAGAAGGGCAGGACTCAGACCCTCTAGGGTGCTGAGTGTCTCCATAGCTATCAGCTTAGACTCCCAGCTTCTGAGGAAAGGACCATAAGCAAAACGAATCAACACCTTAGTCCAGTGAAGGACTTACTTGCTGAGGCAGAAGTAGCCCGGTACTCCTCTGTGGCGCTTGGAAGGGGAGGCCAGGTCCCTACCACGTGACTGCAGGAGCTCACCTATTAAACTCAGACATCTTATAACACTGCCTGAAGCTAGGCACTGAAACCACCATCTTTTAGGTTTCAGTCAAATTGTGCTCATATTAACTCTCTAATTGAATAGTTCTGTAAAGCGAACATCCAGCTCTGTGCTGCAAGGAGCTGGACTTCAATTCGGTCTTCTGCTTGAATCCAGACTAACAAATCACATTTTTCTGGATATTATTCCGACTAAATGTGCTGGTGTAGAAGGAAGTTAATTTTCTGGAGGGGGTCTACTTTCTAGTTTTTTTACTGAAGCTGCATCTGCATGCACAAAATTATTCAATTTTTACTTTGGTTTATGTTAGTTTTGTCAAATACAAATGATAGGAAATGACTTTGCTATAAAGACACTCAGATTATGATTCCAGCTTCTTCTTGAATTTCAGCTCCTTGTTGATGTAAAATTTATCTCTATTTCTTTTAGAAAGTTCATTAATTAAACTCAATTACCCATTGATGATTTATGCAGTTTCAGATTAGCTGTGCTGTGTACACTGCCCACTGGGCTACAGGTGTAGGTACAACATTTTGATGGCTGCTCAGACCTTGAAGAAATGCAGATGCTGTCCTGCCATGCGGAGCCCTAGTTCACAAGTCTGATGGAAGCCAGTTTTGGTCTTTTCACATAGTGTTTCAATTAGTATGGCTTCTGGAAACACAAGACAGAGACAACTGAATCACCTTTCACATAACCATTTCTGGTCTGGCATGGCTGGATATGAGCCACAGGTAGCAAACCCACAAGACCCAATCTGACTCTTCCCAGCTATGCAAGTGCTGTGATTGCAGCTCCAGTGGCACAGAAGTTCCATCGAAGATCCCAGTACTTCAGGCACTGAGAATATATCCCAGTATCTTCCATTAAATCATCCACTGCATTCAGACTGCTGTCTTCAAACTTAACAGGGATTTTTGACGATCTGAAATACAAGACATCATATCAACTTGGATACGTCATATCAAAACGGTATGCCTGTACACTATGCTTAGTGCAGGTGTGTGGTTATGTGCCAATCTTGAGTGAGACTGATTTTTTATGACTTAATATCTCATGTGCTGCAACATTAAAATTTATCAAGAATTGTCAGTAGCAGACAGGCAGACATTCTGGGCTAATATTTTACAGCTGGCACAAAAGGGACATATGTTTTGTGATCTTCCAGGAGATTTCACTTTCATCTCTCCCTTGTCTGAAAACTATCATTTTAGATTGAGAGCATGTGGTTACAGAGAAAAACAACTTTGAGAAAAAAAATATTTTTATAATTTATTTGAGACATGCAGGACAAAATTTATACTTTTTATTTATGTATAAAAATCCAGCATAAATCAGAAAAAACAACAACCAAGCACAAAAGCCTAACAATTACGGTATTCTAAGGATGAACCTTACTCTAAATAATTTCCGATGGCAGAAGGAGTTTCAACACCTGTACTCTAAAATAAAACTGAGCAATTAGAAAGTGAATTCTGATGTGGTAAATGAGGCTTCAGCTATTGCAGGCACACATTCCCTTATTTTCTTTATCAGCAGATGCTGATGTTACAAAACCATAACTAGCAATTGAGCACAGATGGTTATCTCTGTTCAGCACAAAAGCTCAGAAGGGAATAGGCACTTAAATAGAGAGACCTCAGTCACCCCTCTCAGTAAGTTTCCTGTTCTGACTTTCAAACAATATGTCTCTTACAGTTTTCCAGTCGCATGCAATCTGCACATCCAGAAAGGTAACCTCAGTTGCTATCAGCGCGGACCAGGCATTAAATGAGAGCTGACCTCACCTGGCTGAAGCACAGATTTCTGTACTCCTACAGGTGTATCTGACTTGGACTTGAGTTTTAATGACTCCCACTAACATCCTCGGCACAACTTGCTCCCTCCTCTCTAGGAATCAGGCCACAGACAGATAACTACGTTTGTTTGTTGTTTTTTTTACTCTTTCATCACTGATTTCTTATGTACATACTGCAATGTTGGCTGGCTGAAATAAGGAAATTTTTCAAATGAAATTTCAAATTCCTCAGCTTGAGATAAATTGAAAAATATTTTGTCATTCAGTGGTTGAATTTGCTGAAAGTGAAGCAAGGGGCACAATGGCAGTGTGGCAAATGAGTGGGTAAAGTTATCTTCCTGCTGTTCCAGGACAAAGCAATGAGAAAAAGAGTAAATGTTGCCCAAATTAAACACAGATTAACTCCATATACATTTAATTACACCACTGAACAGGTTCTCTGTAATCCTTTAATGAGGAAATAAAAGTAGTTGGAGCTAAAGAGGGAAGTTCAAAGAAGTTCTGAGATTCTCAGAAACCATTTGTGAGTCTCCGACTTCTCTTTGCAGATTCATATGCTGTAACTCATCACAGAACTATGTCTTTAGGGGTCATGAGTAGCTGGAATCAGCGCATGCTGGCCTCCTCTTTGGCACGTTGTACAGAGCAACTATTCTGTGAAACAGATCTCCCTAAACTGTAGCACAGCTTCTACTCCAGAGAAGGATGTATGTAACTGGTGAATACAACTTCTATAGCTTGGAGCTGCATTACAGGAACAGGGCAGAGAATGTTTTCTGATGAGCTTCATGAAGGTCTAGTGCTTATTCAGTCTATCAAATATATATGCTTTATATATTAGAATATATATTTTATAAATATTATGCAGTATATATTGTGTATTGTATATTATACATTATAAAGTGTGAAAATGCCAGTTTTTCCTAAAATAGATGGAGTGGAACATATTGTTTTGTGGTACATGAGCTAGTGTCTCTTAAAACGGATGCAGTCAGGAAATGCACAACTGTGTGAATATGAAAAGCATCTATACCCTTTCTGGATTAATGTTTCGATAGTTGTGAACAGATGTAATTTGGACTCGTTACATTTGCTAAGTGAATTTTTGTCCAGCTTGGATATTTTTAACTCCCAGTATTTTTTCTACATGTTATCTTTTTGAAATTCTTCGTTACAATGGCTGAGAAAAACATCCCTATATGTGAACAGATTGGTGAGTGTAAAGTACACATTATGCAAAAAGACAGTAGGCGTGTTGTTGGTGTGGCTGTCTCTCTCTGCCTGCTTGAGATAATTAGTCATGCTGAAAAACTGGTACAGTTCTGTATGATTGCTATGCATGCAATCAAACTAATGCCAGAAAATGGGATAGATGAACATGCTGTGGACGATATTTGAATTGAGTAGGAGAATCAAAGGGGAACTTTCCCCAAATAATGCTTTCTAATGTCCACGATAAATTTGGCAGAATTATCGAAGTATCAAAGAAGACCATAACATCGCTTCATTGACACTTAAAACAGGAAGAGTTGCTGGTGTTTCTGGAACAAGGTGCTTGTAAACTAGCCCTGGGGTGGGTAGTACTGTGACTACTAGGGCGGTGACTCTTATGTATTAATAAAAGGCCTTTGTAATATCTTTTATGATTAACCTATTAAATACTGTATCATTAATGTTCTTTTCTCCTTATTTAACTAGGTCACTGTTTGGTAGAAACTAGAACAGAGAACCATGCAAAGCACAAGGAGCTTTGTGCTCCACCATCTGAGAGTCCAATTACTGGCCTCAGGGTGCCTGTATCTTACCTACCCACATATTCTGTTGTACCTTACTCAATATGAGTTTAGACCACAGAAGGAAAAAGTCTGTCCTAGTTATATTATCCACATTAGCCAGAGGATATTAAGTTATATGTAGTAACATTGTAGTATCTATAGAAGACTGGAGGATAAGGACTGTTGGTGAAGGTATCCACCAGCTAAATTCAATGTCTTCTTTGGCCTGAGGTATTTTAAATCTACACCTCTCCCTTTTTCAGGAATATTTTAACCACTAGGATGAATGTTTTTCTGCTGGAGACATTCACCTGCAAAGGCTGTGACTATTCTATGTAACATTATTTTCTTTCTGCCAGAAACATTCATAAGAAAAATACCTGCTGAATCTGCATCTCCCATTACCTCAGCACACCGGGCCTTGAAACACTGTGCTGAGGTGCCTTGAAAGAAGCTTGAATGACCAGTGTCATTTTTGAAAGAAAGTAATAAAGGACTATGTTCTGAAAGACAAACTTTCAGCCTGAAGCTCCTGAGAACAAGGAGATGTCTTGAACACCTCCACCACTCTTGTGCGTAGTTCTAGATTTAAGGCACAAAAGGGTTTTTAGTGATCCCAGTGGAAAGGTGCTAATTTGTATTCCCACACTTTGTGTTCTGAATATTTCATATCTCATTTTATACCACCTGATTTTCCACTTACTCTATGAAAATTTGAAAATTTATACTTTTCCTTCACATTTTGAATGCTAGGAGTGCCAATCGCAAAGGGCTCAACTGGTATTGTAAGCAATTTTTTTAAATGGCATCTAAGTACCTAAAGGAGTTTGCAAACCCATCAAGTGAAACTTTAGTTTTATTAACTCAGTGGGAATAATGTACAAGTTATCACACATCAACTAAGTCACAGTATCTGACTGTGGGTATCCTTTTAGCCTGTGGCAAACACATTTGGCTGAACTTTCTCTTATGTTATGTCTTAAGAACATCTACACAGACATATAGAGCAACTCAGCCATAGCTTGATTGCAAATTTGAGTCCCTGGAAGTTGGTGAACTGCAGCTCTGACCAATTTAAAACCCAAGAGAAAGGCTGTCATAATAGTTCTATCAGATAAGAAAAGTGAGCTCCTATTAGATAAGAAAAGTGACCTCTTATTTTAGGAAAAAAATCATAATGCTGAGTTCAGTGTGAAAAAGATTAAATGATGCAAAAGAAACTGTGTTTTAATTTATGATATTATGATATAATAGCTGCAGCTTGTTGTTTATGCCTTAGGTTTGGTTTTGTGGTTTTTTACATCCCCTCCTCATATGTAGGACTTAGCTTGTTAGTAGAGAATTTCCTATTTTGTTGCCTCCAGCCCTTATCACTCTGAACTTTTCAATAGCTTTTGGAGTTGATTTTATCCTCCTGTGCAGTTGTTACCGATCTAATTTTGATTTTTCTTTCAGGTTTTCTTTAAAGGGAATTATCACTAAAAATACCTGGTGGGAATACCTGAAGCACTTACTCCAGGTAAAGAAAGCAATTTGAGGTGACTTAATTGGTCAAAATATAAAATCCCTAGTACACTATAAGGTCCCTTGCTAGATGTGTCTGGAGGATGTTTTCATTATTTGCAGATAAACAGAAACAGATGTCTGCTGTAAGCAGTGGCTGTTTTAAAAACTTCTCAAATGGAAAAAGGAAAAAAAAAAAAAAGTTGACAAACTGGTGCAAAAGATTTTTACTGCTGTTGATGTTATTGATCACTATCAACAGCAATGCTGCTCTGCAAATTAAAGGAATACTCTTGACCTCAAAAACTCAGACATGTAATGAAAGGTTTCAACGGTGGCTAGAGGAGATGAAACGAACCCTCTAAATTACAAGGTGAGTTGAAATATGTTAGAAAAGACTAACATTGCTTCACTGTCTCAGGGAATGCAATGTGTTCTCCTCTTGAAAGATTTACTTATGGATATATAAAGAAGGCTCAAGTGAAGAATGCTTAGTTTTTACTGGAGAGAATGGCTGAAAAAGTATCTCAGTGTGGAGAGGGCTATACTATGTGTACTTCATCTCTTTGAAAGTTACTTGAGTAGTATTGCTTTGATGATCTAACATGAACACCAATACATAGTAACACTAACTATGTGTTTGTTATAGCACTGTTTGGGAATGGATAGTATAACAATCTCACCACAAAGACCAAATCTTGATAAATGTATTATTTTTAAATAAATGGGAATGACAAATATGTAGGAAAAGTGTCCCAAGTTGCTAGGATCCCTGTTTTCTTCCTTATATATAAAACAATTGCAAAGTCAAGTACAGTAATGAAGAGAAGCAGAACACGTCTAGAAATTATGGAAAAAAAATTATATCACTACTAAAAATATAAAATAAAAATAAAATATAGAATAAGTGTTAACACCCGTAGCCTGATATCTACAGCTACTACTTTTCTAAGTTTCAGAGAAATGAAAACAACTCTCCTAAGTAGGATACATCTTGATCATCACTTTCCTGATTTGATTATGACGAAAGGAACATAGAGTACACCGAAAAAACAATGGTTATGATAACATAGAGTGCACAAGAAGGAACTGAATGAACAAAAGAGTGAATTTTGGGCAATTGCAAGGACTGACTCATTTTCCAAAAATATGTGCGTGATATGTGATAAAACCCAATAGATAAATCACCAACTAGAATGACTGTAAACAAAATGCTGCTATCTTTCACTGCTTCATATGTAAATCTTTTCAGCTACCATAAATCAGATATTCATGTATATTGCTCCATCACAAGTTAAATCCAACAATTAATTACTAGACTGATATCTTGTCATACTTTATAAGTAACTAAGAGAAAATAACAGTGTAGCACACAAACATTAAGTACAGCTGTGAGGTTTTTGTTTTGTTTTGCACCTGCCTCCCTTTCTCCGTTTCCATCTCATTGTCTGTAATCTTACCAGAACAACTGTACTTCATGTCTCCATTACTGAATTTATACTTTGAACTTATAGTGCTGCAGATGGCAGTACTATTGATCAAAGGATTGCTCAACCCTGAAATGGTATCTAGAAAAAAAAGAAGTTTGCTTTAAGTGTAGACATGAAAGCAGAGAAGAAAAATTCGCATTCATATCAAGTAGTATCATCCAAGATTAAGAATATGTTTTTAGTTGAACACTGAGGACCAATTGGTGAATCATTTGGGAGAAATTAAGAAAGTAATAAAAGAAATCCCATACTTGAAGTACTTGAGATATTATGGCTTGAGGTTACTGATGTACTGGCAGAACTGAAAAATCTGAAAACTCCATTTTACCAAATCAGGTTCCAGACATGGTGTTTTCTTAATAAAGCATTTTCTATCATTTTCAGTAATTAATAAGAAAGAAAAAATAGGTTTTTTCTTGGCTTTACATTGCAGTCGTGCTTAATTGTTATCTTTGAAACTTATGTGGTGTATTCTTTTTGATTCTTATTTTTAACTTTTTAGCTTCTGAGACTTGAACTAAGCACAATAAATTAAAAGAGAATTGTGATGGACTGATTAAGAAATATTCTTATATCCTGTTTACCAACCTGATGATCTCCCATAACGAAACGACTGGCTCGATGGATGAGGGGAGAGCAATGGATATTGTCTACCTTGACTTCAGTAAGGCTTTCAACACTGTCTTCTGTAAGATTCTCATAGAGGAGCTGATGAAGTATGAGCTGGATGAGCAGAGTGAGGTAGACTGAAAACTGGTTGAATGATCAGGTCAAGTGGGTGACGATCAGCAGTACAAAGTCTAGCTGGAGGCCAGTAGCAAGCAGTGTACTGATCTGGATGATAGGACAGAGTATACTGTCAGCAAGTCCACAAATGACACAAAACTGGGCAGAGTGGCTGATACACCAGAAGGTTGTGATACCATTCAGAGGGACCTTGACAGTCTGGAGAAATAGGCTGACAGGAACCTCAGGAAGCTCAACAAGAAGTGCAAAGTCCTGCACCTGGGGAAGAATAACACCTTACACCAGCAGATGCTGGTGGTCACTCAGCCAGAAATCAGTGTGTAGAAAAGGATTTAGGGGTCATAGTGGACACCAAGTTGAACATGAGCCAGGAATGTGCTCTTGCAGATAAAAACACTAGTGAAATCCCAGGCTGCACTAGACAAGACATTATCAGCATGTCCAAAGAGGTGATCCTTCTCCATTATTCAGTACTGATGAGCCTACACCTGGATTACTATTTCCAGTTCTGGGCTCTCCAGTAAAAGAGTGACATGTGCATACTAAAAAGAGTCCTTTCAAGAGCCACTGAGATGATTAGGGAAGTGGAGCATCCCTCCTATGAAGAAAGGCTGAGAGCTGGGACTGTCTATCCTGGAGAAGAGAAGGCATGGGACGGATCTCATCAAAGTGTACTAAAGCCTGAGGGGAGGGTGTAAAGGAGACAGAGCCAAGCTCTTCTTTTCAGTGCTGCCCAGTGACAGGACAAGAGTCAATAAGCACTGAAACATAGGCGGTTCTGTCTGAAAGCAGGAAACACTTCTTTACTGTGAGGCTGATGGAACGCTGGCACAAGCTGCCAACGGAGGTGGTGGAATCTCCATTCTTGGAGATACTAAAATGCCTGGGCAACTGGCTCTAAGTGGCCCTGCTTGAGCAGGGTGATTGGACCAGGTGACCTCCAGAGATTGCTTTCAACATCAACCATTCTCAGTAAGTTTGCAGATG
>VXAK01018592.1:0-18633 GCA_013399435.1 Arenaria interpres
TCTGTGATTCTGTGATTATTTGTACAACAGAAGTCATATAAACCATTTCTTCCTTTGTTTCAGAAACTGTAGAAAAAGGAACTTGGTCTTCAATGAGCAGCTACACCCATTTATTTTAAGTGTCTGTTACTAGTACAAGTTAAGAGGAAGGGGAAGCTATTCATTTATGTCTTGTGAGCCTCCTTTTTACATCAGCAACACCGTAAGTCAATTGATCTCAGATTGAATTACTTTTTACTTAAAATGCTTTGCCATTTCTCTCCCTGGTAAAAGGTTCACTTTTAGAACCTAGATGGATTGGATCATAGCAAAGAAACTTTTGGCTATTGGTAATCAATGAAAGTAATTTGCTATTTATCCCTTTTCTTTTAAATGTGGTGGGTTGGCCCTGGCTGGCATCCAAACACCCACACAGTTGCTTGCTCACTTTGTTCCCCTCCTCCCCAGTAAGAGGAGGAGAGAAAACAGGAGTGAGAAGACTCATGGGTTGAAATAAAGACAGGAAAATCACTTACCAGGTACTGTCATGGTCAAAACAACTTTGGAAATTAAAAAGTTGTTGCCAGGTAGCATAAATATTTATTTTCCGCTTGCAATATTGCGAAACAACAAAAAAGGACAAACATTTAAAAATGCAGAAAAATCACCTTTCCTCCCACTTTCACTGGCTCAACTTCAGATTCCTGTCCTCCACCTTCCTAGTCTTCACACCTTCAATCCTGACATCTCTTCCTGCCATGTTACTGCTGCAGATTGCACTTGGTCCCTTCAGTGACGCAATGGGTGGCACAGGAGGACAAAGTCAGTGTTCAGCCATTTTCCTCTGCTGCTCCTGGTTGCTCCTTTTTTCCTGTCCTCTAGTGTGGGGTTGCAGTCCCTTTGGGCACATATCTGCTGCAGTGTGGAGCACCTCCTACTGCTCTGGCCTTGTTCCTGCCTCCTCCTCACTCTCTACTCGCCCTCCTCCCCCTGCCCCCTTCTCTCTGTGTTCCTTCCTCCCCAGTGTTTTTTGCCCTTTCTTAACTAAGTTTCCCCAAGGTGCCAGCAGCTTGGCTGATAGGCTCAGCTGTGTGCTGCCATGGGTCCATTACAGAGCTGGCTGGAATGACTGATTTTGTCCCAGGGCAGCCCCTGATCTCTTCCCACAGAGGCCCCCCCTTCAGCTCCCAGCTGCCAGTACATTGACACCTGCATTCCAATACATTACCGTGAAAAAGTGGTGGTGTTTTCAGTAGCTTGGTAAATTGAGATAATCCGAATGCACATACAAGTGATATTTTGTTTTGATAAACATGGGAGGTATGTTTTTTCCTTATACTCTAATGCTTTTTCTAATACAACTTCTTTCTAATAGTGTTTCTGGGAAAAAATGCAAAGGTTGGACATAAGTAATAGTCCAGACACAACCATTTCCTCTCGATTAGTTTACTTGCCTTCTAATACTGTGCTGTGCTCATGGTCTGCAATGGGGCAGATTGAACAGCTTCTTATGGACAAATGAGAGGGCTGCTTGCAGTACCCTTTTCTCCATCAAATGATCTGATCTGAGTATATCATATGATAAGTACACCATTACTCTTTCTTCTCCTACCCCTTATGTGACAGGACAAACATATGCATCTTTGTCCCGTGATGAGAATGAATTTATCCTCTGTGGTGTGATAGGGGTCAGGAGAACAGATGCACAGGAGAACAGGTAATACTTGAGCAAGTGCATTCCAGTGACGTGACCAAAATGTACACTATCCATGTGAATCACTGAACAGTGCCCATGCACATTAACAGACTCTTTCTTGTCATATGTAAGGAGCTAAAGTGTTTTTTCTTCTGTGAAAAGGACCTCATGAAGGAAGGTAACAGGATCTAGTAGTTACTGGCTGGTCACAGGCTGTTTTGGTCGCCTTGTGGGTGTGTAGCCCTTAGGCAAGAAGGCAGCATGGAGTATTCTGTGAACCACACAGTCAGGCTGAACCCACGGTCTGCTGGTTGGTCACGTCTGACAACACCTTCCTTGAAATATCATCTGGCTCAAGTAGCAGTGGGGAATATAATTTCTATTCTGTCAGAACTCTGTCAGAGATAAAGTTTATTTGTCTGATCAGACGTGACTGTAACCTAGATACAGGGCTGGCTATCGCTGACTTCAATCAGAGAATTACCAATATTCCTATACAATAATCCTTGCTGTTGTACATAATCACTCTTATATATCTTCTGTTTGAGAGTAATGAAAGAATAAAATATTTAAGATGGAATATTCATCAGATTGCTATGCAATCTTGAAAGGAAAAATACTTATATGCATCCCTTGGACCAAAATTTTGCAACTAAAACTCATGAAGAGTTGTCCACAGTTCGCAGATTTCAGTGGAATTACTCACAGACAAAGAAACTGGCACACCAGTAAGGGTGGTAGAGCGCATTATACTAACTGAAAAATGTAGTGGTTGTTTATTACACAAAGTTGTTTTTCATGTTTTATGCTGAGCACATAAAACAGGCAACCCACAATCAAGGATTTATTTAATGTAAATTTATTCCTTTTGCATACATCTAGTCTAAACTAGGTGTTTAGGCTCTCTTTCTGCCTGTGGAAAAAGATCATGAGCATCACTTCCAACATTTCATTATACCAATCTTAAAAAGAGATGAATCATCCTCTTAAGGTGCCTGTCCCTTCCTATTAATTAGAGAGGAAGCCTAGATAATTATCTCAGACTAAATGCATAATTTTAAGATTAATAAGTTCAGATGCGTTGGTTTGACCATGAGTGCCTAATTGGTAAGGGCCATCTAGACATTTAACTTCTACATGGGTAAAATTAATATTGGCTGAATGCAGCCTTTTCTCAAGTTTTGTATCTGATATGATCAGCTGTATTGAGAGCTCTTGAATGTTATCATAATGCAAGTATAAATAACAATAGAGGTGTTTTAAAAATAATACTCCTACACTTTGAGAACAAATTAATACAAATGCAACTTCTCTTTTTTTTTAAATGAAACAACCCTTTGGAAATAGCATAACATACTGGATCATTTTATTGATGTGCTACTTGCTAGAAAAATTAACTAGCCATTTCACTAGAATTTCTCTGGTAAACCACTTTGACTAGAAAAGTGGTGGCAGATATAGGAAAATGCAATGATATTATGTTATAAAATGCAAAGCTTTGAGTCTTCACAGACTCCAAAGGATTCCAGTGGAGAGAGATGGGGTTTGTGAGGTTTTGAGGTGCTTAGGGTTTTTTTCCTGTTAGGTTACATGTTTTCCTCTGATAGGCATTTTAAAACCACCTTTTCAGTGAAAAAGGCTTAGAAACTGCTTTCAAATTGAATGAAATTGAAGTCTAGTGTTAAGCGGTTGGCCATTTGTCTTGCTGTACCTCGAAAGACTTAGATACTAACCTTCATAGCTGTGCACTGTCCCCGTGAAGGCAGTGTATTGGTGGAGTTTAGACTCTTAGTTCAATGTTTTGTTTTTTTTTTCCTTTTTAAACATTTTGTGGATTATGACTTTGAATATGAATGGAAACTTGGAAGAGACCAGTGTGACTATAGTTAGGTGAAGGTGAAGAATCTGCAACCAGTCAGTGAGATGAAGCTATGCTTTATGTGTTGGTCCAATTCAAATGTGTAAGACTCACAGTCCTGTAGAGCTATACAGTTTTTATCTGCTTGCTTATCACAAAAACAAAAGTACAAAATTTTAGTCTCACAAGTTCTTCTTCGTGTCCTTATAATAGTCTTGAAAAGGGAAGTATCAAAAATAGTCATTTCACACATCATCCAGCTCTGGTATATTAAAAAAAATCCTGATTTGACAGCTTTCAAAACTATTAATTAAGCTAGATATCATGGATGGGTTTAGCTAAGCCCTCAAAGTATGTAAGCAAGTGTCGTATTACATTGATTAATACAGCGTTACAAAGTTCTTATTCAAATAGGCATACACAGTAAAACAGAAGCTTAATAATAGCATATGTCAACAGCTTTACATATGTCAATAAGCATCATGTAATATTTACTGAAGCTGGTATGGATTTCAGAAGTGAAGCTTTCTAATCTTTCTTTTCCATCAACATCTAATGCTAACTTATTATATATTCACACTACAAGAAGTATGCAGACAGGTACAGACCTAAAATCCTTGTGAAGTGAACTGTAAAGACAGAGCAGACAGTGGCATCCTTCATACATGCTTATTGCATGTGCAATTACTGAACCTGAAAGATTTCTTTTAATTGTTTAGAACACTTGCCTCTGATATGAAGAAAGTGACACGACAATCACTAGCAATTACTAATGATTAGCTTTTTTTTTTTTTTTTCCAAAGAATCATAGAATCATTTAGGTTGGAAAAGACCTTTAGGATCATTGAGTCCAATTGTTAACCTAACACTGCCAAGTCCGTGTCCCTCAGCACTTCTACACGCCTTTTAAATACCTCCAGGGATGATGACTCAACCACTTCCCTGGGCAGCCTGTTCCAATGCTTGACAACTCTTTCAGTAAAGAAATTTTTCCTCATATCCGATCTAAACCTTCCCTCATGCAACTTGAGGATGTTTCCTCTCATCTATTTTTTTAAATGAAAAGATTTTTCTCTTTCAGTATGGTGCATAACAGGCAAATAGGATGACTGTCTGTGTTATCTTGTGATTCTCCCTTATTATGTTGCTGACCCATATTCAAAATTAAATTTCTAATGAGCGTTTGGCTAACAGAAGGAATATTGTGAAACAGAAATAATGGAAAAGAGTATGTGGGCTAATATGTGGATGTAATTATACAGGGGTTTTATTACAAATAAAATAATGGCATTGTATCACAAAAGATAATCTTACCTTCCATTCAGGTTATAACTTACTACCAGAATTAATGTTTATTATTTATTCATACTGCCATTAAGTCTGCCATTAAGTTTTGTAATTTATTTGAGATGAAACTAGCAAGTTCTTGACAGAAAATTTTACAAAGACACTTAAATTGAACTTATATCTGTGTGGCTTCCTCTCAATTTGATTCAGACCTAGTTATTAATCACACTTGAACAAGAAACATGATTATTTGTTCTGGTGTTTTCCCAGCTCATGTTAAGTCAAATTTCTGTCTTCGAATGAGACAACTTTCAATAAATCAAATACAGATTTTCATTTGTGTCTGTAGTTACCTGAAGGTGCATATTGAAATCTAATGCCACTTTTCAGAAAAGCATTCTGGCTCGGCAGGCACAGATATCAGTTTACAGATACAGATAGACCCATCCCTCTTTGCCCACACCATGAGAGGGCTGAATGCAAATCAGTTCCAACCTGGAAAACAAATAGTCATCCTAATCTGGCACTAAATCTGAAGTGCCTAACCAATAGGTAGGATGGAAGATTCCTGTGTCACTTGGTCTTTTCTAGACAAAAAACCCCAGCAACTAATAAGCACATCAAATGTGCCTGGACCTGAGGATACAGGAGGAGGAGCACATCTGACTCTTAGAGCTGGAGAGGACTCTGAGAAGGTATCTTAACAGGGAGGAGGAGAAATAGCAAAATATTGTAAGATCAGCATTAAGAATATTAATAAAAAATAAATGTTTGAAGCAATCACACTTCTGAGAATGAGCTACCAGTTATCAATTAGGATGCCATAACTGACTTTTTGCATGGTCTTAGCTTGTTGCAAATGCAAAGTAATGTTTGTTTATCTAAATGAATCAGCATTAGGAGCAGGCCAAAAACATCTGGTTTTATTTTCCTTTTCACGGTCATATGACATGAAAGATGCAACAGATGTGACTGACTTGTAAGAGAAGAATTAATTGAGATTTGAATGAATCTTAAGCCGAAAAAAAAAAATTATTAATAGTATATTTAGTATATTATTTTAACATTTGTTAAATTTTAAAACTTACTTTTTTGTTTCTCATGAAGCTGAGAAATTTTCTCTTTAGAGAACCTTATGAAGGGCAGAGTTTTCTTCTAGTTTGTTTATTTAGAGTATGATTTTTATGACTCTTAGGAAATTTTTTGAGTTCTTACATTCAGTTAAGCAAGGTTGGTTTTTTTTTTCTATTTTTGCATACTGCTTAAGGATAGCACAGCATTTTTTAATGAGGTGAATATCTTTAAATGTTGCTTATTTCATCAGAAAATACTGTACCTTCAAGGATAAAGTATATTAAGCATTTTCTCAAAGGGTTCTATTATATTAAAAGAGTAAATAGCTTAATAGAGATAAAAAGCTTAATCAAACTGAATAAAAATGCTGGGGTGATTGAGGGGTTTGAAAGAGTTACTTATCATCACTCCCGTAAGAGAAGTGCATGTCTGTAGTAATCATGATAAGGATGAAATAACTAGCGATATCTTGAGCCAGTTGTCCCGGGGGGGAACCAACTCTGGCTTCTATATGATGTTCCAACCTGTTTTTAATGTAAAAAACTAAAAAGTGTTTGGTAAATCTATATGAAATATCAACAAATAGTAGATTATATCTGTTATTTGTTTTCATCCATTTGTACTTACATATTTACACTTAATTTGTTTTGATACAAATAAAAAATATGTATTAGAATCCCAAGAATGTAATTTGATGGAATGTAGAAAAAGCAGGATATGTGTTTATGTTCACCCACATGCATCTACAGGCGTCTACGCCTTCTTAAATCTACTCAACTTAGCAGCAAGCTTGGGAAGAAAGGAGGTACTATTAGTCCTATTCTATCACATGGAAAGTGAAGTAGGGATTAAAAATTTCAGTTATGTGTCCTACAGGCAATTAAGGAAAAATGTTGCCACCTCCATCTAGAACATAAGTCTTCAAAGCAGAAGCCTATTGCAGGAACATCTAAGGAATGTTGTGGAAGTTAAAAAAGAAAAGTAAATTGATTCAATGCCAAAAAAAAAGTTAATTATTTCAAAATGGACTAAAACAAATTCATGAAGGTAAAGAGGTCTGTGGGGACCTATTGTCCTGTCTAAAATACTGTGAATACTGATTGCCAAAGCTAGAAGGGCACACTAGGAGAAGAATATACTTGCCAAGTTTCTTATGTTCTTTCCTTGAACATTTGGATTGGCCGCTGTTGGAGACGAAATACTAGGTTAAGTGAAAGCTTCATCTGATTTGGTGAAATCATTTTCATGTTAGGTCTGCACATGCCTCTCTTTTCACCGTTAAAAATCCTGGAGTGTCACAGACGAGCCTCGGCATTCTCAGAGCTTCATTCTTCTCACGTCCTTCCCTTTTTGCTCCTCTGAATTTCTTTGCTGCTGTCCATTCCACTCAATTTCATCCATCTCATGTTTCTTGCTTTCCAAGCACATCCCTTCAAGGTGCATGAAAGTCTTCTGCAGAGAGGGAGTACACCAGAGAGATCAGAGTTGTTGAGATTAATTTTTTTTTTCCTATTTTCTTGTTGATTTCACTTCAGGGACGTGATATCAGGTGGAGGCAAATTGCCCAATACGTGAGAGTGTCTACAGATACTCCTTCAGACTGGAGGAGTGTCTAACAATAGTGTGTCATAGTCATCTTTCAATAACATTTTTTTTTTGTTGATTTGCAAAATGAGAAATAGAGGTACTAAATGAGACTAACTTCTCCAGGAGTAGATCCAGACAATAAGAGATTTTCAGCCACTTTGCAAATGGCAATGATCCAGTTGATACTGGGCACAACTATTGTTAACTTTGCTGTATAGATTTATTTAAGACTATTATATGAAGAGGCTATATAATATATACAGCAGAAGATTTTAAATTTTGGCCAAGGTGACGCGAACAGAGTGATCAGCTTCACTAGTTAGAGTGAAGTAGTGAAATATTTATTAAGGTGAAACAGTGATTTAACAAAATCAGTAGTAAGTGCGATAAAACCAGTAGTAAATGCGATAGTGTTTTACNACATTACTTAGCTAAGATTTCAAAGTTTAGCATGCTATTAGTCACTTACCGAGAATCTGTTGCAGCAAGGAATCTCTCAACCTCAAGGAGTAGAACCTTAAGCGAGCGTCCTCACAAAAGGGGAGATCCTGGCGTGCAGCCCGCTGCCATACAGGAGAGCTCAAAGGGCTCTTGGGCTGTCCACTATTTATACAGTAAGATAATTGACCTATAGTCATATTCTCATGGGAACAAAATATTTAGGTCCCCACTCCAGACAGTATTTTGACTATGTTGCCAGCCATCCCCCAAAGTCCGGGTGCAAGTTATCACAACTGCTGTTGTGATGGCCATGGTGGCCAAGGCCTGAGCAGGAGCCAGAGCTGGTAGGGGGGGAAAAGCAAAACAGGGAGAGTACATCGCCACACAAGGTGATTAATTTTCTCAGGTATTTTGATGAATAGGTTATTTTCCTGCTGATGTTATCTCTATACAGACTTGAAATTACTTTAAATTCAGATAAATTGTAGTCAGTTAATTTCTAAGATATTTCACTCATTCTTTTAGATTTCTTTCATTCTGGAAAATAAAATACAGCTACTACTCTGTTTTCTGCCTAATTTTTCTCAGTAAAAGGAAAATTCATTTTCTCCATTCATTGGAGGCTAAAGACTTCACACACATTCAAAAGATGCTCTCCATAGCTCCATACCTTCTAATTAAAACACAGGATGTTTTGCTTGGACCAGTTGAATTAAACCCTGGAATTTCTGTTCATAAAACTTACAAAACAGCCAGTGTTGTGCCTTTAAAATTGTGGTTTTATTAGTGGCAGAAGTATATATTTCTAGGTTTTATTCAGACAACATGAAGCCTACAGCAAAACTGAGGGCACTCAGTAATTCTGTGAAATAAATGTGCAGGTCCTGTGAGCATCCATGCAGCTCTAAATATATTGTCACCCTTTTCAACATCCCTATTAGCATGGGCCTTGTGACCTTCACACTCTGAACACTGGAGGAGGAACATAAGACAGAGCAGCAGGTTGTTCCTGTACTAAGGGATCAGTGTGTTGGCTGTTCTCTTGCAAAGCCTGGGAAACAATTCACATGTATTCATCCTTTCAGGGAAGAAAGGTAGATCTACTGTGCAGATTAAAAGTCTGCACTGTGGCAGGTGCTAGACAGCTTCATTAGTATGGTAATTTGATGAAGGGTTGGTTAGATGTGTCTCACTAAGCAGAACTGTGTTTAGTGTTTCTTAAACCCTCCACCTTTTCTCCTCATTTCAACCTGCAATTCTCATTCCAGCTGGATCTGAACTTCCCTTCTTGCTCTTTATTCAAGTCAGTGCAAGTTCTTCCAGTTCTGACTACTTCCTCTTATCTACAGATACTTATACCCACCACACCTCACTAATTTATGAATCTGTCTCCCTTGATGTCTAGTCTTTTTGTACCAGCTCTTCCAGTTCTGGGTTCTTTATCTTCTCTCCATTTACTTTTATCTACCATAACTCACTGATTTACAAGTTTTTTTATTTCCTGACCTGCTGTCCTCATTCTCTCTGGAAATCCTAGTTTCTAGTTCCTTTTCCTACTCTTTCACTTTCAAATTTCTACATCAGACTTGGTTTTCTCCACTTTCCTTATTGTCCCAGCAAGATCCAGAATGCAGATGTGACTCGTGCCTTGTCTGCATTTGGAAAAGGCTCCCTGCACCCAGAAAAGTTGGAAGTATTACCAGGGGCAAAAGAGACAGAGTCTCTGTTCTTTTTTGATGTGTATACCTAGCACAGTTTATCACAATCTAAAGGCACTCGATTTCAGCCAGAGCATAGTCAACGCAGTTTAAAACAGAGGGACAACAAGTCCTTCTTCAGGTAAAATTGCATTTATAGCATGCACATCTGCAAATAGACTGTGCTTTTATCATAAAAGTATCATATGTAGTATTGTGTACAATACATTCTTCCTGTTTTAAGTTGGATATAGCATGACCATTGTTTATAGAATATTGTGATACGATATCAAATATTTTTACATAATTTTGCTATAACCCCGGATACTTAAAATGTTTGTGAAGAGGTTTTTTTTAACAGTCTTTTGAATAATTTGGCGGTGCACCTCTTCAACCCCTTTGACATAATACTTATTCCTGTCATGAAACTTGAGCAGACTTTTTTTTCCCTTACTGAAGAGAAATTCAGTGGCACAATTAATTAACTTTTTTTTTTTTTTTGCAATGAACCTTGAAAGTTTTGGTCCTAAATGATTTCCATTTCTGTTCCTGAAATCACATTTATACCTATTAAAAAAAAAAAAAAAAGGGCCTTATTTGTTCTCATGGTTTATTGCTGTGTCATGCATCTGTGTATGCAAAAGCATTGTCACTGATGTTTTCACTAGTCCTTTGTTCATCATTATTTAAAGCCTTCATCTGTATAAAGGTGTGGAAGGGAAGGTTACCTATATATTAAAATATGCATTTTTATTTTTAAAAAGTTTGACAGAGAAAATAATGCAAAAAAATCTGTTAAGAAAAAAGCCAAATAAAAATATACAATCTAATTTTCTCTTCTACTATACAATCCAGGGCAACAATAGGTCTGAATTAAATTAACAGTCAAATTAAAAAAAAATGGTCTTTGTCTATTATGTTTTCCACCTGTTCTTACACACCAGGAAGAAGATGCGACTCCTTTTATTTCTAATAATTTGCCAGTGTGCCATAAACAGTGTCAATACCCACCATGTTTCAAATCCCAATATTGTTTTACTGATGGCTGATGATCTTGGTATTGGAGACCTGGGATGTTATGGGAACAGAACTTTAAGGTATGATGATATATTTGGGGGAGTCATGGTTTTATTTATTTGTTTGTTTGTTTGTATTTTAGGTTTTTAGATTTCTAAAGTTAAAACTCCCAAAACATTCACTCTTTTGATTAACTTGTTTATAAGTAATCAAAGTTAATAACCTTTCCAGAGAATAGGATATTCGATCTTTATTTCTTTTCTTAACAAGAGAAAAAGATGTATCTGATGTATTTATCCTGCTGAAAAATTGCATCATAAACACAGAATTGAGCAACCAACCACATAAGGGTAGGTCTAGAGAAGCGAAGTATAATCAACAATTTTCTTTTAAAATATGCATGATGCAAATACTATGAATTAAGTGTATTTTGAAGCACTTGTGGCTTGAGACAAGCTTGTCACTAATCAATTGTAGATAAAATGCTGATTTTTTTCCCTTCATTTTTCTTTAGGCTGTAGTTGATAAATTCATTAAAAAGAATCATAGAATTGTAGAATCATAGAATGGTTTAGGTTGGAAGGGACCATAAAGATCATCTAGTTCCAACTCCCCTGCCATGGGCAGGGATATCTCCCACTAGACCAGATTGCCCCATGCAGCCTGGCTTTCAACACTTCCAGGGATGGGGCATCCACAACTTCTCTGGGCAACCTGTTCCAGTGCCTCACCACCCTCATAGTGAAAAATTTCTTCTTGATACCTAATCTAAATCTACCCTTTTCCAGTTTGAAGCTGAGTAATTCAGCAATGTTCCCCAGTATGATCCTTACTACCAGATTAGGTACAATGATTGTGTAAACAGCACAGGTTGTACCTAGTCATTGTATTTCAGAGGTGCAAAGTCTTTGATCAAGTTAAATAAAATATTACGACCTAAAACACTGTTCTGTCAAATATTGTTCCTGCTGAAGTTAGTTGGAAGTAAAAACTCCTTGTAACTCAAACTCAACAAAAATCACTCAAGTTACAGCTTCTAGTTTTAAACAGAAAAAAGTATATACAACACCAATGCTTGGATCAGTCCTCTTCCAAGGACCAGAACTGCTCCAGGAACTGTGTTCTCAGATGTGACAATTCAGAATTAGATCTTTGGAGTATAAAGAAATTTCATCATACTGCTTGTTATTAGTAGGTGATATTAGAGATAGCAAAGTAGTCTGTTGGAAAATTAATGTTTCTGATGATTTGGACTTAGACGATGGGAGTATTACTATGCCTTGAGGTCATGGTCATTAATCTTCCAGGTCAGGGACCTATTAGAGCATGCTGCAGCTCCTGGCCAATCTGCATTCCTTGTTTTCTTTCTGCAGTATCACAGGCACAGAATTTCTTCCTGCAGGAACCAATTTTCATGTGCATGATGATCCAGGTCACAGACAAGTTTCTCATGCAGATACAGAAAATTGGATATGCCCCTGGATCTAACACTGCAGATATAGCCATGTCAGACATGTAAACATTGTTAATATAGAGCCTAACAGAGTCATGACCATTGGAATCTCTCCTAATAACTGATACCGCTATACATTACCTGTAGCCAAAAAACTTTTGCTGGGGAAAGAGAAAAGTGACACCAAGTAGGGGTGAAGGAAGCACAGACTTTTTCCAATCTCTCCTCTCCCCATTGCTGAAGCAGAAAAGCCATTAATTAGCAGTTACAGTTCTGGGTCAAGGAATGTATTAAAAGGAATGGCAATACAACACATCCACGTCACAGTTTAGTACTGGCCATGAAGAGCAGATGAAAGTGGGGAAGAAGATTTTTGGCATGATACCACAGTGTCTCAGTTCAGAGTTGACACCTAATGTAAATATATTTGACACGATAGTATTTAAACTTGCGACACCACCATGGTTCTGATAATTTGCATACAGTAAGTCTCAACTTGATTTTCCTGATGGGAAAAAGGCTTCGGCTGCCTTGATCTCACCATGCCGATTTCCAAATAATTATCTTTGTGTATTCTTTTGTTTTTTCTCTCCATATATTTGTCTAGAACCCCTAATATTGACAGGCTTGCAGAGGAAGGAGTGACACTTACTCAGCATTTAGCAGCATCTCCACTTTGTACTCCAAGCAGGGCAGCTTTCCTGACAGGACGATATCCTATCAGATCAGGTAAAATCTCATTACTTTATATATAAATATCATCTTTTATTTGCAGTAAACTACATGCTTTTTTTCTCTTGCCTTTCTTGATATTTTTATCATTACCAGATTAGGTACTCTTTTCAGTGATTAATCAAGCTCAGCATTTGAAATCTTCCATATATATGGGAAATTCTCACATTTCAGAAGTGTTAACACAAAAATAAAGTTTTTTATAGATAAAAGTATTTTTTTTAAATACCAAGGAAAAAGTCTGAATGTGGTTATTTAATGGAAGATGCAGCCAAATTCCATCGACTTCCGTCACTGTCAGAATGACACAGTGGGCTCTTAGCCTGTCTCCCCAGTTGCATTCAGGCTGCTCCCAGGGTGTTGGTGGGCAGCCTGAGTGTTGAGCACCACAGAGAGGCATCTAGAAAGACACAATTGAAGAAGCCAGTGTAAATTATTCTGCTCAGATATTTCTGTTTCTACAAAACCTTTTGGTTAAGACAAATCATTATTTTTTCAAGGGAGGGGGGGAAGACAGTTCATTAACATATTCCAGCATCCATTAAAGCTGGGAAGAAGAAAGTAAAAAATCTCCCTACTGTAAGTATTTTTATTCCATATCTACCCATAAACAGTGTTAAATATACTATGAATACATGCATTTAATAACTTCTCTTGCTTTTAAAGTACCTGATCCAAAGCCCATTTGAGTCAGTAAAGATCCAGTCTGTTTATTTTAGTGAGCTGGGACTAAGCCCCTCAGTGCTTAGCCATGCAACTTTAACATTCTCTTAACATCATTTTTAGCAAGGATCATTATACATTAATCAGATCACTTGTTCATTAGTGATAAAACATCCTGTCCTTGCTTCTGGGAATGAAAGCAAAGCAAGACTCTGGAGCCTACTTGATACATTTGTGCTCATTCAAATCAAGTAACAAGCTTCTGCAAAAGTGCCAGCTAATATAACTTGCTAAATTTTCCATTACACTCAGCTGCAAAGGAAAATTTTATATACCTGTTACAGTTATATGCCTATTAATATTTACTGTAGGTAAAGCCACAGGTCATTTTCCATTATGATCCTTGTTCTTATTTCTGAAAAATTAGGATTTGAACTGATTTTTTTCTTAACTGGTCTGCTCTCAGTCATACCTAATAATTTCCATATAGGTTCAAAAATTCAGCTTTGCTTAATTAAATTATGAAATTGCTAAATAGAAAGTTCTTAACAAACATCAGTGAAGTGCTAATAAAGGATTATTACAGAAGATACTGTAATTATGATGCGGAAAAAAAATGTTAGAAGTTTAAAACTCCTCCTAATAGAGCTGAAAAAAATATATATTCCAAAATGCAATGTTTGATGAGACACAAACTCAGAGAAAGGTAACAATAAAAAAAAAATCATGGTTCTGTACTTTCATTTTGGTAACTTAAGGGAATTACACTGATTTCAGTTGCAAGATATCAAAGTACATTAAAATAAATATAAATAAATATATAATAAATAAAATATAGATACGCATAGATGAATAAAGCTACCTAAACTGTTCTTCAGTAAAGCTGGGGTAAAAAACTGAATTCAACATTAGAAGGGTAGGTTGAGCTCTCTTTAATAAACCAGTCTAATGAGTCTCTTTCTCATCTAACCATAAGGGATACCTGAGGGGAGATTCTGGTTGTCTTCATCAGTCATGTAACTTTGGCACTGCAATCATCCAGTTGCATAATTCAGACTTCCTGGAGATACATCTGCACAGATTTGCATAGATATTCTGTGTTCTGTCTATCTATAGTCGGAGCCAGCTCTCATCTGGAATCCTAGTAATCTAATTTTCATGAACCTGAATTCTCAAGTTCCTCATCCTTAGAGTAGTTTATAAGCTCAAGTTTGTGTTCCTCAGACTCTCAGTGCATACTGTGCTTTATTTAGATGTTGTCTTGTTAGCTGATACCTGATGCTGCTTTAATGCACTCTGTGTACATTGAGTCACGTGTATTCATGCCATTGGAGCACTGGTCCTCTCCCATCAAAGCTGAGTGCCTTAGCCACTCCGTTTCCAGAATCAGACTCTCTCTTGCTCTTTTTTTGACCTTCATATGCCCAGCTGTAAGACTGCCTTACTTCAACTCCCTTCTCTCAAATAACCTTAAAGACATGTAGAAAACTACATATGAAGTAAGTGGAAGTTCTGAGAGTAGAATTCGGAAGCAATCTTGCTTAGTCCACTGGCCCACTCCTTCCCTGTGTACAAGAAAAGTAAATTATGCAAGCTCAACTTTTTTCAGATATGCTATACCTTAGAACATCTACAGAGGGGGCTGCAGCTGTTTATGTGGTGGCTGGCCCCACAGTTATAAGCAGAAAATCTTTCCGTCACTTCTCAATTTCTAATGTCAATACAGAAAAGACCGTGCTCAGCTATATGGGTGATTGTATCTGCCACTTACAATGTTTAGTGTCTGGTGGTAATATGTCATTTAAGTGATTCCACCTAAAGCAAAAAAGTGCATGCAGAATGAATGAATGGAAATTTTGTCACTATATTATCCAAATCTCATTAATTTTCATTGCATTTAGGAATGGCTGCCTTCTCACGAGTTGGTGTCTTCTTATTTTCTGCCTCCTCTGGAGGACTTCCTTCTGAAGAAATAACTTTTTCCGAACTCCTGAAACAGAGAGGTTATGCAACAGCTCTAATAGGTAAAACTGTTTACATACACGGCATTATTTTTCATTCATTTCAACAAAAGAACATTAGCTTTCCATGTAGGATACTAAGGGTCTGCATTAAGGTTTTTCCCCCCACAGCATAATGACCTTATTTTTCTGGCACAAAGCTAAGCACATTCCCATGCATATGTGAAACACTAATCAGGTAAGTATGTCTAATTCACTTGTGTAGTTATAGTCTCATTGTGCAACATACTGAAGAAACATGTTGAACAAATTGAAAATCAGTCAAGCTCTTAAAAAGTTTTCAGTATAAATAGTTTGATTGCAACAGAGAGACAATGAGGGATCAATTGCAGGGTACAAGTCAGCACAGTAATGGGATTCATTTCACCAGTTTTCAAATATCCATGAAGTAGGTGATGTAGTACCTGGGCTATCCATCTGAATTCTCTTCTTAGTCATAAGACAGAAATGGGCATTTCTAGGAAATTTTTCTCATCATGTGGTAGACGTTTAATATAAAAATCTGTTTCTCTCTCATTATAAAGATAGTGCAGACAACTGAACTGCATCATAAATACCCAGTGATGGGTAAGATGAATCCCACCAGATGAGTATTAAACAGAATTGGAATGAGTGTCATAAAGGTATAGCATTTATATAATACGATTTTTTTTTGTTGTTGTTTTCCTGATTTGGCCACTGACTTATTCCACACTGCTTACATTTGAGGAGATTTTTGTGAAATACAAATTGTACTACATAATGTACATTTCTGTACTGGAATTTCCAGCAAGTAGTTTTTTGTTTAGAACACATAATACTGCAATGTTACTAGGTTCTTTTAGAAGTTGACGCATCCAATTTGATTTTAAAATGTAACAAAAGCTTGCAATTTAGGGAGTATTTTCTGTTTAAAAATCAAACTGTTTAGCAAGGCTAACAATTCACACCACAGTTCAAAAGAAACCCCATATTATGGGTAATCAATGTTGATGTTCCTAACTAAAAAATCCTACCTGGCTATAGCCCAGTCTTAGGAAGTATAAAATACCTTCATACCCTGACAGGTTCAAAATAAAAAAGAAGAAAATCTAACAGAAGTATATTTAGTGCAGGTGTATTTGAACCATAGTGCAAAAAACCCCATTCCTAATTTGTCATTTTCATCATGAAGTTAATTCCTATTACTCCATTTTCAATTAAAGACTGCAAAAAAATCATTTTTCTGTTTGTAATAAGTACAGTAATACAAATATTCATTTTATGGGACTGACCTAGTTAATGTCCTTTTTTTAACTACTTTCACTGCAACATGACAGCTTGCCACTTAGATCTCCAGAAGTCATCTCCATGATGCTTAATGAACAATTCTTCCAAGTGGCCTGAATGATAGCTATGAAACCATAAGATGTTATATTACCATATCCTTAGAGTATAATGAAGGCTTCCAAAAATCAAGAAGTGCATTAAAATTAAGGATAAATTAAATGTAAATGACAAAAAGAAAAATTATGTAGATTTGAAGACTAGATAGACAGACTCTGATTCCCAGCCAGCCCATTTGCTGCCTCTGCTGGTATTCTTATCACATCATATTGGTCTAGGTCAAGGAGTCTTTGCTTGGTTCAGTCTAACTCAGCAGTTCCCAAACAATTAATTGTCAAATGCTGCACCAGTGATGGATTGGCATAAGGGTAATTTGAAGCCTTTCAGTTCCTCAAGCCTGTACTGTCACTTTTTTCTTTTTTGCCAAGTTTCTCTACTTTTTAATCTGTAAGGACACTTTTTTTCTTTCCTAAATGCGTTTTCCTTACTTTTTAAATTTTTTTTTCCTGCTCTGAATATATACTTCCTCTTGCTTGATACGTCCCTACATGTATTTAGATATAAATCTATTTTATGTATACACTTTTTTACCTTGTTTTTCCCCGTGTGACACAAAGACAGTGACATACAATAGATCTGGCAGGAAGAGATGCAGTCAGAAGATCTGCAAGAAAACCAAGTTTTCTCAAAAAAGGCAGCTGCACTGAATATGTAATACTTCACCAGATAAGGATCCTGGAGAGTAGCAAGAAATACTGATGTTTTGTAGGAAACAGCTATTCATAATACAAAAATTCAACTGAAAGGAGATGGGTATTATTTTAACTACTGGTATATTCAATTACAATTGAGTAAAGATCAATTTTTCCTCACTACTGTTACCCAGAGTGTTGTGTGGCATCCACAGAAGTTTAAAGTCCACCTATGTAGCTTATCTCCAAAATTTAAAATTCTAATGGACAAATCGGCACTAGTATCTTTCCTCCATAATGAAGTATTGCAGTATTTGGACACACCATCACAGTAGTGAGAAATACAAGATTGACTGAGTCTAGGAGGTAGGATTAATGGAACAGTTATTAATAGAACCACTTAAAATGTGACCTCATTAATAATAAATGCATATATACTTTATATTATTATTGCTATATCTTATATAAATATGTTTCTTTGAGCACATAAAATGTTTCTGTTTGCATCTTGCTCTGCATCTTGTATCTTACCATTTACCTGAAGAGCACAAAACCATACCAAAAGAAATATATGTCTATATAACTCAGTCTTCAGATTGCTCCTTTTTCAACTGTCTGAGGGAAAAGTAGAGGAAAATCATGGATTTTTTCAGCCTTTCCAGCATTATGGGTTCTGAAAAACTGAGTTCCAAAGGAAGCTTCTTGGCTGAATAATACTTACCTCTCACTTCCACTTGCCATTCATCATGTTGCTTTTGTTCTGCAGAAATCTTAATTGTGGTCAAAGGAGAGGGAAAAAGGCTAAGTCTCAAAATATTAAGGTACTCAAAATTTATAATTAACAGCGTAAATTTCACTTAAAAGCTTGGTATAATCTGCTAAAATCCATATGATGTTTGATTGAGCATTTGTATGTATAAGCGTTCATACCACAAAACTTCACTTGGCAAAGAGGTGAGAGCATTTTACACTGCTCTCAGATTCAGAAGGGCCCTAGAGTATAAAGCACAATACAGTAATGTGTTAAAATGATACCTCAAGGCAGGGGTTATTCTCACAAGGAATGAAAAAAAATCATGTATTGTGTTCTAGTCATCACTTGCTTTTCCTGAGTAGCACAGGATATATCAA